>JAODJX010000039.1:18264766-18278852 GCA_026776945.1 Isichthys henryi | reverse complement strand
GCCTGGGAACGCCTCGGGATCCCCCCAGAAGAGTTGGACGAAGTGGCTGGGGAGAGGGAAGTCTGGGCCTCCCTGCTAAGACTGCTGCCCCCGCGACCCGACCTCGGATTAAGCGGGAGATGATGGATGGATGGATGGATGGATGGATGGATGGGGATAATTTAGTGGATACAAGCAATGGAGAAAGAGTGCAGTGTGTCATACTCGAAAAGACTTTTGTCTCCTTTCTTTTTGTTCAGCACCTTATACTATGTATGATTGTATATGTGATAAAATTTGAATTTGAAAAACTAAATAAACTGATTTGTATGGAAGCCCGTTTCCGCCACCCGGGGAAGAAAAAAAACCCCATTTATCTCGGAATTCTAATTGGATGGTATGAGAAGTTAAAATACAGAAAAAGTCAGAATTCCAAGTTTTTATCTAAGAATTCTGACTTTTTATCTCGGAATTCTGACTTAAAAAAAACATTTATCTCAGAATTTTCTCTTCCAGGTAGCGGAAACGGGCTTCCATAGATTTGGAAAATTATGAAATGGAATTTGAGGAAAAATAAAACTGATTTCATCCATCCATCCATTTTCCAAACCGCTTATCCTACTGGGTCGCAGGGGGTCCGGAGCCTATCCCGGAAGCAATGGGCACAAGGCAGGGAACAACCCAGGATGGGGGGCCAGCCCATCGCAGGGCACACTCACACACCTTTCACTCACACACGCACACCTATGGGCAATTTAGTAACTCCAATTAGCCTCAGCGTGTTTTTGGAGTGTGTGGGGAAACCGGAGTACCCGGAGGAATCCCCACGACGACGTGGGGAGAACATGCAAACTCCACACACATGTGACCCTGGTGGAGACTGGAACCCAGGTCCCAGAGGTGTGAGGCAACAGTGCTAACCACTGCACCACCATGCCGCCCCATGTCCAGACTTGTATAACATTTACTTGCTCAGTTCCTTGGGCAGTGTTTTGATGCACTTGTTTCTTGCTGTGCACAATTATTTTTGGGGCTCACTTCCAGTGTAGGTGTGTTGCTGGCTGTTCCTGCATAATGAACTGTGTCACTGCTCTCTTAATTCTCAACTTCTTTGCAGGATGGCTCATCTCCCATTGCTGCTCTTTCTGTCAGTTATGGTGATGGATCAGGAAGGAATATTAGAGATTCAGCCCAGCCATCAGTTATGTGAGTGTCATTCTTCCCATGTGATTGAGAACTTTAAGTCAGTGTCTTACTGTTTCTTTTTGCATTATTAGAATGGGAATTTCGTCAGCCAAACAGAATTTTGTGGGGTTAGCAGAAAACAGGAGAGTTTATGTACAGTACAGTAAAACCTCGGATTGGGAGCATAATTTGTTCCGTAAACGTGCTCGTAATCCAAAGCACTCATATATCAAAGTGAATTTTGCCATTGGAAATAATGGGAACTTGTTCCACAACCCAAAAATATTCATATAAAAATGATTAATACAAAATATAAAGTAAAAATAAATAAAACAAATTAACCTGCACCTTCTAAAAGAATCGTGGAGCTAAAAATGTAAACTGTGATATACTCAGTTTTTTAAAACATTTTCACACTTAAAAATATTGAGGAAATTGTAAAGCTATGAAACACCTTAAATATGTCTAATGAAACCAAATATAAATAAAAGAATTGTACACAGTAACATTTTAGACATTTATTATTCTCATATATGGTGAGATGTACAACAATAATATCTAAAAGCAGCAGAGGTAAACTGTAAACTGATTTTTAAACATGTACTACACAATTTATAAAAGGAATGGTAATCAAAACTGCAAAGCTCACAAAGTATTTTTTTTATGACTGAGTAAAAATGTTTTACTGAAAATTTAACTCCCTGAAGTATAATGTCTGTACAAAATTTTAAGTAAGAAAAAGTGTGATCTTAATTTAGTTTACTAGCGGTGTCAGAATTACAAGTGCATAACACCCGATGTTGGTATTAATATATATCCAGCCCTATGATATAATATAAAATACTATATTTTGAATTCAGTACAAAACACCCCACCTTGAGTTGTGATGTCATTTGGTACCGGTACCAATTTGTACGCTAGTGGAAACTTTCTTGAAGTATGGTTCCTCGTGCAGTGGAAAAGGGCCTTTAGAGAGAGGGTGAAGAGTTCAAACGTTCAAAAGGAACATGATGTAGTGCCACTGTTCCTCTCCATTGAAAGCAGCCAGTTGAGGTGGTTTGGGTATCTGTCTATGATGCCTCCTGGATACCTTCCTAGGGAGGTGTTTTGGGTATGTCCAACCAGGAGGAGAACCAGGAAATGCTGGAAAGATCTTTCAACCTTTCTTTGAATGCCTTGGTATTACCTCAGTGGAGCTGTATTAGGTGGCTGGTGAGAGGTTTGAGCATCCCTGCTTATACTGCTGTTCCTGTGACCCAACACTGGATAAGTGGCGGATGGATGGATGGATGGAGATTTTTATTTTGCAGTCCATTCAGTTTGTCGCCTTTATTCATGTTCTGAACCTCTTCAAGTGCAATTTTAAGGGAATTTTAAGCAAAAATGGAGCATTCAAGTAAAGAAATAATGCAGTGCTTGTGTCGGCGGTACCTTGCTCAGGGTACCTACAGTGGTGCCTTGCTGGTTGGGATTCAAACCTGCAATCTTTCAATTACAAGTGCGCATCCCTAACCATTAAGCCACCACTGCCCACATTATTTGATATGAAAAGAAATTATGATCAAATATTTTGTCTTATCGTCCAACCCCTAGTCAAAATCCACTACTTCTAAAGCAAAAGAAGTTGCTGGTAATAATTGTGTTCTTTCTTCAACAGCTGAATCTGATGAAATCCATGAATCCAAAGTTACCGAGGTTCGGGTGTACGAAGGTGAGGCTGCTGTGTTACAATTTCCTCTCTTCACCTCCTCCACTGTTTTCAACAACTTCTGTGCAAACACTGGATTCAAGATAGAATGGTACAGAAACCAGCCTGACGGACACCTACAGCAGCCTATCTTATGGCCCCGGATCAGCCAAGAAGGAAAAAGGCTGTGGTTTCATCCAGCAGCATTTAATGATACAGGCCAATATATTTGTATACTAAGGTAAGAATGCCACAGAGAAGAATTAAACACAAGTCTTTTGAATACATTGGAAAAAATTTTATTTGTTAGCTTTGAGCTTTTGATTCCAGTGTGATAACAAAATATTAATAGCATAAGTGGGAGTGATGTAGTTTAATAGTGTCACGGTTAGAGAGAGAACATGAGCAGGAGGTATTCACTTTTCACTATTTTGCTCACATAGACACCATTTACCACTCCATTCACAAAATACTGTTACACATAGTGCGTCTCACGCCCACGTCATTTTCTGTTCACTTGACTATCACAATGAACAAAACTAATGAAATGACGTGATTGTTAGTGTCAAGGTCACAGGGTTAATTTTGTTGGTGAAAATGATAAAAATTGTCAACGAAGATTTTTAATTGACAAAAGTAAGATGTTAATGAAATAAAAAATAATTTATGATGCCAAAAACTATGATGAAAAGTACTGACTTTTGTCAAAGCATAAAAACGGAAAGAAAATATCACGAAGTGACAAATTTGAATCTGATACAATCACAAATACTATCTTTAGTTAGTGTTAGCTGTAGTTACATATTGGGAAATTTTGATCTATCCTGTTTTCAAGCACATAAACCATGCAGTTCTGTCTGTAAACCCTGTCTGTAAACCTTGTCTGTAAACTTATGTCTGTGTCCAGCTTGGGTGAATAATCTCAGGACATTATGACGGTATGAAATATTAGATATCTCCCAAGCCTGGTCTGTGTCATAGTCAGCTTTAGGTTGGGAAAATAGTACCAAAATACTGTATGGACAACTCAAGACTCAGTGCAAGCTGTGTGGAGTGGCAATAACGGGAAAACACCACAAACTTGAAACACAACAAAACAACCAGAGTTTTTTTCTTTTAATTATTGTTTGAAAAATTTGTGGTCTTGAACTGAACTATGTGTATAAATAAGCACAACCCAGTTGGTTTTTTCTAGTTTCATACTTATTTGTTTTTGAGAGAGAACACTTGAGTTTTCATTATTCCACCTCAATGGGCTGGTGTTTTTGTTTTAATATGAATGATATTGTGTCATACACAAGTGTCATACAAGAACTCATGGCCATAAGTGGAAATTAGCGGGAGAACGTTTTAAAACGAATTTGAGGAAGCACTTCTTTACACAGCATGTAGAGTATGGAATAGTCTTCCTGCTAGTGTAACGCAAGCTAAAACCCTGGATTCCTTTAAATCAGAGCTAGATAAGATTTTAACAACTCTGAGCTATTAGTTAAGTTCTCCCCAAATGAGCTTGATGGGCCAAATGGCCTCCTCTCGTTTGTAAATATATTATGTTTTGTTTGAGACTAAATTTGGTTTTATTTATGATTTATTTAATGGTAAAGTCCATATAAAGCCATTTTGAATTAATGCAGTGTTTCGTATTTTAACCTTTTCAGTAGTTATATCTGTGTCCTTAAAGACTGTATGTTCAAGCTTAATGAAATGTTTCCTTCAGGAATTTAGAGCGCATAGAGGCAGACCAATTTATTCATGTTTTGGGTTTGTGTGTGTATTTCATTGTGGGGACCAAATGTTCCTAAAATGTGATAAAAACTTGACATTTTTTCAGTCCCCTACGAGGTGAAACTCTATTTTATAAAAATCTGTGAATCAAAAATTTAAAATGCCAAAAGTCTTATATTTTGTTTGGTTAGTTATGGTTATGGTTATGGTTATGGTTAAAGATGTGGCTGAGTAGGGGTTAATGTTGTCATAGTTGTGATTAGGGTTCTATATGTGGGGTCCTTGAAAAACATTAGTTATTGCAAAAAATATATATTTTTTTACTTCCACTAATTTTTCTTTTGTTTTATGATCTATAAAGGATAACTTCTGTTATCACAATTGATGTTTTAAGAATCAAACCTGATCGTGAAAAAAACATTGATGGAAGAAAACACCAGTCAGTCTCCTTTTATTTATCAATTATTTGCAACATGGTGCCACTGTAGCAGCACCCCACCCCAGAAATTGAAGTCAAAAATGTTTAGTCACCTATAAATCAATACTCATTCTCATAGTATTAGATCAAAAATGAAATGCAAAAAAAAGCAAAACAGGAAAATGGGACCTTGAGAAAAAAATCCTTAGCTGAGAGAAAAGATTGATAGTTATGACAAAATATATTTGCTGCCAAATCTCTGTCCAGTCTTAATACTTGTAATCAAGGGAAGGTATCTAATGAGATGATAACGTCTCCTGGATCGTGGACCTGGTATTGCATGTGGTCTTTCTCTGTGTCCCCGTATTTGCTGGCAATGGCTTAATACTAATCACATCATGTCCTGGATTTGTGTTTCTTGTTAGAAATGGAACATTCCATGCTAAGATACCTGTCTGGCTTAATGTAGTTCAGAGGGCCAAGGAAATATGCATAGCGGAGCCAGCAGGTATTTCGACACTGGTGAAGATTCCTTTGGAAGAAAACAGGATAGTCACTTGTCCTGATATCGAAGATTTCAGGCATCCGAACAGGAATTTCTCTGTCCAGTGGTTTCATGTGAGTTAAATGATTATAAATACATTTCTGTCAGCATTCTACATATAGTATGATGCAAAATACAGTTTCACTGATTTAGTAATTAATGGTTAAAGCATAGTATTTCTGAAATGTTTTTTTCTACCTAGATAACATATATAACAACTTTCTAGTGATTAATAACAACAGTCTCTGCTTGTAATAAAAATCCCTGTCAGGACTCCTGGTCTTTCATGCTAAAGGAAGCTACACTATATTGCCAAAAGTACTGGACACCTGCCTTTACACACACACGAACTTTAATGACATCCCATTCTTAATGCATAGGCTTTAATATGGAGTTGGCCTACCCTTGGCAGCTATAACAGCTTAAAGTCTTCTGGGAAGGCTGTTCACAAGGTTTAGGAGTGTGTTTAGGGGAATTTTGACCATTCTTCCAGGAGAGCATTTGTGAGATCAGGCACCAATGTTGGACAAGAAGGCCTGGCTCACAGCCTCCTCTCTAATTCATCCCAAAGGTGTTCTATAAGGTTGAGTTCATGGTTCTGTGTAGTCTAGTCAAGTTCCTCAACACCAGACTCACTCATCCATGTCCTTATGGACCTTGCTTTGTGCACTGGTGCGCGGTCATGTTGGAACTGAAAGGGGCCATCCCCAAATTGTTTGCTCAAAGTTGGGAGCATGAAATTGTACAAAATGGCTTTGAATGCTGTAGCATTGAGTTCTTTTCACTGGAACTAAGGGGCCAAGCCCAACCCCTGAAAAACAACATCACACCATAATCCCCCTTCACCAAACTTTACACTTGGCACAATGTCAGGCAAGTACAGTTATGCTGGCAACCGCCAAACCCAGACTCATCCATTGGATTGCCAGACAGATAAGCATGATTTGTCGCTCCAGAGAACACGTCTCCACTGCTCTTGAGTACAGTGGCGGTGTGCTTTAGACCACTGCATCCAACGCTTTGCATTGCACATGGTGAAGTAAGGCTTGGATGCAGAATATTTAGTAGCAAGGAAATTTCACCAATGGACTTACTGCACAGGTGGCATCCTATCACGGCACCATGTTTGAACTCACTGAGCTCCTGAGAGCAACTCATTGTTCCGCAAATGTTTGTAGAAGCAGTCTGCATGCCTAGATGCTTGATTTTGATATACCCGTGGCTATGGAAGTGATTGAAACACCTGAATTTGGAGGGGTGTCTCAATACTTTTAGCAATATAATGTATATTAACTCCTTTCCAAGTAGGTCAAGGTCTTTAATTTAGACTTCTAGGATAACAATATTTTTTCCTCTGATAGTTTCCATTCCCTTGTGACATGTTCATTCTGGGAAATGTTCTAAGCTTAGCATGAGCCTATACTGGTTAACTCATATGGAGGAGGGGCGAAGTAGTTAGCACTGGCTGAAAAAATAAACATTATTATTAGGCTAGCCTTGTGACAATGACCTACATGCAAAGCAAAAAATGCTGCAAATCCACTCAACACAATGGAAGTCTCCAGTGGACAATAAAAGGAGATGGACCATGCAGAGGAGAGGAGGGACAGTCTCCTGATACAGAGTAGTGAGATCTGTGTTAATTTATTACATGATTATGGTTTTGGGTACATGCACTCAATATTTGCTTTACTGAGAATAAAACGATTATGGCAATAGCCCGAATAAGGTGTTCACATGTGTTTTTAATAACCTGCATGTACGTAGTTGGACGCATTTAGTTGCATGGTTCCAACTATATAGGTGGCCAGTGTAGTTAGCCGCTATGCTTTTGGAAAGCGCAGCCCAGGTTGTCAAGCAAAATGGTTGCTAAGCGAAAATCACTGTAGCCTAGGGCCATGACCACGACTGTACTGCCATCTCATTCAGATAAAATTTGTGTACAGTTACACCTGCTGGTCTTTTATTGTCATGAGTAACTACTGTGTTAACAACTAAAGTAGTTATTCACTTTGCCATAATCTAATGGTATAACCATAAAACTCAGTCAGATAACAAAATAACATACTGAATTTTTATTGGTTGTAGCTGATCATTATACAGAGCATTGTAACACATTCAGAGGATGAAAGTTAACACCGAGAGTATGTCTTACAGGAGGGTTATAAAAAAGAAAAAAAAAACACATTTCAAGGTAAAATGAAAGTAGTACAACATGAGCAAGTCTTCAAAGCTTTTGGGTTTTTCAAAAATGCTAAACTGGCATGGCACTAATTGTTTATGGCAAAAGAAAAATGTATGAGACTTGACAGGTCTGGCCTACCAACCTTTAAAAAAAAAAAAAAAAACAAATGTACAAACAGATATTTGCCACACTAGCACATCATTTACAGTACCCTTACTAATTCATAGAACACAGCTGCCATTTTATTTTGCATTCACAGTAAGGTAAAATAAGTAAACGAACGGGACTGTAAACTTATTGACACAAATGTATAATTTTCGTGCGTTGAATATACGTTAACGTGTATTTACTATCACAAAACAAAAAATAGCTATTTTCTAATATTTATGTAACCATTAGCATTCCAAAGGGAATAAGATTTACAAAATGGGATTTGCGTTTTGTAAATAAAAAGGTATGTACATAAAAAGGAACATTTCTATAGGAAAACCAAATTTTTTTAAGGGATTTTTTAACTGAGTTATATTATAAGTCTTGAACTTTCCCCCAAAACAAAGCATGAAAACTTATAAATTACTACGAAAATTAAACATAAACACTTTGACCTTAATTTGTTTAATTTCTTGTGTATGACTTTTTTTTTTTTTTTAACAGAACTGTTACCCTCACACAAACTGGCACGGTGACCGTGGGATTGAAAATGAAAAGCTGGTTGTTCATGTGATGCGTGAGAACTACCAGGGCAACTACACTTGCATGGTGACCTACAAGTTCATGGGAAGAAACATGTCCTTCACAAGGGTGGTCACTGTTGAGCCTGTGTGTAAGAGCATACTGTAGCATTCCGCCATAAAAAACCCTAATTCATAAAGGTCTTGTACTGTATTACCCCAAAAATCCGAAAAGCTGAAATACATATACCACTTAATTAGATACACCTGTTTGTTATACCTAACTGCCTACTCGGCCAAAAAGTAAATCCTGGGGATGGGGGGCTGGAGGATGTCAGTCCACTGCTGATCCAGTACAAGGTGACTGTGAGGAGAGATTATTCATTTATTCATCATAATTCTGTAAAGGAATGTGTGTAGGGGAGAAAATACAGTGTAAAGTGTTTTTACCTGATGTTTCTGTCTTTTTCAGCTCCTAGTGGGCTTCCAAAGAATCCAGACATACAAACCCCTGATGAGCTACATGTGTTTACTGTGAGTTTAGGTTAGTAAGACATGTATCATTCTCCACTGCTCACACAGATCCAAACATATAATCTCCATGCATTCATATGTTTTAAGCAACTGGTTACGAATTTTGAGAAGCCTATTTAGGAAGACATGCCCAAATGGACAGAATTGATGGCAACGGTAATGAAAATGTAATTTTACCAATGCTTGATTTATATGAGGAAACTGCATTAACATCCTTGCTTCATGTTTCTAATAGTCTCTAATATAAGCATATAAGTTTGTATATATCTCTGTGATCTTTTGTATTTCCTTTTGAGAGAAGCAGACTGGAAAGTTCACATGAACTGCAACACAAACGGAAAAACTTTTTCCAGGAATTCAGAAACCAGTAATTACAATAATAATCGCTGTTACGATATGTGCAGCACAGTAACATGACGTGTGTTTAGTAACAGTGACTCTTTCTGCAGGGTCGCTGGCTCAGCTGGCTTGCACTGTGTTCCTTCCCTACTTAAGTGAAGAGCAGTCAGAACCTCAGGTGTGGTGGGAAATTGACGGGCATAAAGTCAGCACACACGGCGACTCCCGTATTATCAGCATGTCCAAGTAAGACTCACTGACTTGCTGAAAGTGAAAACTGGATCTGTTGTTGTAACTGAAATATAGACCTCTTTCTCTTTTTTCCGTTCATTACCTCCCCTCCATCACAGAGTTTTGAGGATTGCACTAGGTGACAGAACAATAGAGACAACGCTACAGATTCAGTCTTTTAACTCCCAGGACCTGAAGAGGAAATATACTTGTAATGCTGCAAACAGTCGGGGCAATGTGAGCCGGAAGGTTTCCATCCAAGATGAGGGTGAGACAAAGGAACACATATTAACATGAGAAAATCCATGAGTATGAATATAGTAAAACCGTATTGTCATCAGTTTGTAGATTCTTGTAGATTTTGCTTTTGTATTTGTTCCATGGTTACCACACTATCCTATCTGGTTACCGTTGTTTGTATATGTTCTATGTATACATACTGACAGATATCTGATGTCTCTGCACAGGACACCTACCCCACATAGAACTAGGATGTGGTCTAGGCATCCCCTTGTTCCTTGTAGTGGTGCTGTTTGGATTGTACCATTTGTACTGGCTGGAGCTGCTACTGCTGTACCGTTCCTGCTTTAGATCAAATGAAGTATTAGGTAAGCTTTTCATACCTGGATGGTCCATTCCAGCTCAACTAACTTTCAGTTCCTTCTTCTGCTGCCTCATGCCTCCCTTTCTGTGCAGATGGGAAGGACTATGATGTCTATATCTCCTATGCGAGGAACAGTGAGGAAGAACAGTTTGTGCTACTGACTCTTCGTCAAGTCCTGGAGAATGAGCTTGGATATCGAGTGTGCATTTTTGACAGGGACAGCCTGCCTGGAGGCAGTAAGTGTGGGGTGACAGTAGGGAATTGTGCATGGGAATTACCATGGAGTTGGTAGAGAGTAGAGAGTATAAGATTCCTGTATGAGATTATTATAGGTAAACCAATTTAGCAGTATCAAAATTATTACAAAGAGGGCCTGCTTTAACGGTTATACAGAATGCATTTCAGTGAGTTTGTGTTGTCCTTTGACTTCTTTTCAACAGCCATTACAGATGAGACTCTGAGTTTTGTGAGCCGTAGTCGACGCCTCATTGTAGTGCTGAGTCCACTCTATGTGCTGCGTGGCACACAGGCCTTGCTGGAACTGAAGGCTGGTCTGGAAAGCATGGCCCAGGCTGGAGATCTCCGAGTTATCCTGGTCCAGTACCAGCCTATTTGTAGATCAAGCTGGGCCAAGGAACTGCGGCGAGCCCGTGTGGCGTTAACATTGATCCAGTGGAAGGGGGAGAAGTCTTCTGATCTCTCTTCACGCTTCTGGAAACAACTACAGGTAGAACTCCCAGTCAAGAGGATCAAAGACTCTGTAAATAGCAGTGAACTCCCATTATGCAGTAAACACAAATATATAGACACATAGATGGAACAATAGCCTCACTGTATAATACAGATGAAAATCATGCACACTGATATCAACAGCGTGTTCCCACAATAGCCCAGAAATTAAATTAAGCATCATTGGGATGCAATGAGATGTTTTTTTTGTTTCATGCAGCATAAAGTACAGATATTTTATGGGTTGCTCAACACTTTATATGACTATGGGTTTATGCAGTTTTTTTCAGTGAGTCTTTGTTAGCCATCAAAATACTGCTACAGATATCAAAATACTGCTTGATATATTAAATATTGTGTTTCGCAAGCTGAGAGTAAATCAAAAATGTTATACAGGGGAGTCCCTTGTACAGCCCTTTACATTAAGGTTATAAACACAGCTTGCCATCAAATGCTTTAAAAAAGTTTATTACTTTTTGCAATATGGAAAAATTCTAACTGCTAGTAGGCAGCAGGAGCCAAATATATGTATCTTTTATGTGAAATGCACTGACCCCATAAATATACTTTTATGGTAGTTTTCTTCATGGATGATCTCTGATTTTAATGGACCTTTAATACTACTTTAGTGTCTAGAATTTGGTTAACATGGGCAGCCAGACATGGAGAACAGAGGCTGGTGCATAAGAGGCATGTGTCTAGACTTTGGCAAGAACTAGCATGACAAGCATGCTTTTTAAAATATCATTAAAAAACGGGACAAGGACAAGTATAGGAGTGTTAGGTAAGTAATGCTAATGTGTAATTTTGTAAATGTAAAATAGTGTGTCCAGTGTCATTTAATTTGATCTTTGTAAGTGGGTGTTTTACCGCTGCGCTGTTTGCTTTTTGTTATAAACAGTGCAGTTGGTCCGGTGAATGAACCACACCTCAGGTTGCTTTTATCTTTCCGCACACCTCTACACCAAACACTCCTGGAGGAACATGACGCTCCCTAGAAATGGGCAGTTGCTCTTAAAGCTTTGCTTGGTCACCAGTCGGGGGTCGGAGGACATTTTTCACTCATCAGTAGCCTGCTTGCTTTTTTTTGTGGTTTATTGGCCTCCCAAAAGCAGCTGTACTTAAACTCTAGTGCACTGTTTTCTTTTAAATTATTGTTTATTCGGGAATATCTCCTTTGGTGAGTAAAGGCTTGATTTTTAATTAAGTTTACCACTGAGCAGTCAGTTCAGGTATTATACGAGTTTTAAAAGCTAATCTGCTTATTTTAAAATTATTCCTTAATTTTTTTAGCTGGGCTGGGAGTAAGAAACAGGGGTCTTAATTTAGTTAAAAATGGGGCCAACTCAGTGTTGTGTTGGCATGATGTTTGCCCTTCTGGATGCTTGCGACCAGTTGGACTTCATAGGCGAGTGATGTCAGCTGGTTGACTAACTTAGGGCTAAGGTCCATTACCTTGAAGAGCAACTGGCTCTCATTCAACAAAACACAGAGTTAGAAGAGGCAGCTAATACGCCTTTTAGGGGGATAGTGTGTATGGCACAAGTGGGGTGGGGGGAGACTGAAGAGCAGAGCCAGAAGGAGAGAATTGGGTAACAGTAGGTTGAAGAAAAAGGTGAGGGTGTTTGGACTATAAAGAGGTGGCATCAACTGAAATTCCTGTGTAAAACTGCTTTTTGGTACTTCCAGCTCTAGAGCTGGAAGGTACTGGGGAAGTAGGTGGGCCCTTGGGCACCAAGGATCCCCCTTCCCCCACAAAGAGGGAGGCTGTGATAGTTGGGAATCCGATTATTAGAGGTGTAGATAGTTATGTGATAGAGGGTCTTGTATGGTGTCTTGCCTGCCAGGGGTCCAGGTAGAAGACTTTCCAGATCGTATGTACAGGCTTTTGCCCCTAGCCGAGGTGGATCCATTGGTCATGGTGCACGTTGCCACCAATGACATAGGTAAGGGTAGGAGAGCTGTTCTGGAAGAAAAAAATATAGAAGTTGCAGATAAGCTTAGAAGCAGAATGTGCATTGTGGTTTTTTCTGGAATACTTTACAAATGAGAGGAGGCCATTTTGTCCCATCTAGCTCGCTTGGGGACAATTCAACCAATAGGTTAAAGTTGTTAAAATCTTATCTAGCTCTGATTTTACCTTGCACTACACTACACTGTAAAAACAAAAAAATGTTAAAAAGTAATGTAATACTTTTTAATGTAATATTTCGGGAGCTGGGGGGTCAAAAAAAAAAAGTTAAATAACAGAATATACCTCATAAAAATACAGCAATTTTCTATAATTAAAATACAGATTATAGCTGTAATATTATGTGGAATTTTTGATATTTTACATGTGTTAAAACGATGAAATTATGTGTAAATATGGTCTAACGTTGTTATACAAACAATGACCTTAAAATTATGGAAAGGTACTGTAATTACTTGGTTTCATAAAATAATTTTATGTTTAGAAAATGTATATTAATATATATTTTGTGGAATAAAATGAAAAACGTAAAATATCTGATTTATATTTCAAAAGATGTCAAAACTGTTGAAAAACTGTTTGTTGCAAATTTAACCATAATAATCTACTGTACATTTTAGATTATTTCAAATAAAATGAGATTTTACTTTTAATTTTACAAAGAATTCTTGTACATTAACAAACCTTTAATATTACTAGAGTATGCCCACCTATAAAATATATGGGTTCATCTTATAAAACATTCCATTGACATTATCAAACAACCAATCCTGATTATAATTACAGCAAAATTATGTTAATTTTATAGCATATCAAGGGTAAAGCGGGGTCTTATATGTAAATTAAAACACATTTCCTGAACAATGAATGCATCTTTAATGTAAAAAAGTATACCCACCTGCACAATGGATTTACCTATTTAAAAATGTCTAGACTTTTCTTAAAACAGTAATTATGTTTATAATTACAACAATGAGTCATTACTTTTAGATCAAATCAAGTATAAATACTTTGTTTACGGGTATTTTAACACTAAATCACTTGTATATCAACTCATACATTTTAAAATGTCAGTACTGTCACGATCGGGCCGGTAAAGCGGGCGATCGTTCGGGCAGGCGAGTGAGCAGAAAGCAGGCAGGCAGGAATACGGGGGTAAACAGGGTTTATTCAGGGTAAACGGAGCGGGTAGGAACACAGGCATTGACAAACATCAATGACAGACAAGGGATACAAGCATGACTCGGACTTAAATAGACAAGACTGATCAAAATAATCGGACA
>JAODJX010000039.1:18230681-18242961 GCA_026776945.1 Isichthys henryi | reverse complement strand
CCGCCCCACCCAAATGATTCAAGAAATTATTTTTGCAGTTGAAACTGGTGGCATACAACTCTGAAACAGAAACCTGCATGGTACAATACAAAATTTCTCAGACACATGCAGAGGGAGGTGGGCTGTAGTCTGAGCACTTCTTCCTTTTGCTCAAACTATTTAAAATGTCTCCCTTTAAAGCTACTCAGTGCACCCCCACCCCCAGGTTCACAGTTTTTACTGTTGCATTAATGACTTTGAAACATGAAAGTCTTTGAATGGCTTTTTCCTGTAAGGTTATACTGTAAACACAGCTTGCCATCAGACGCTTTTTAAAAGTTTATTATTACTTTTTGTAATATTGAAAACATGCATACTGATATGACGTGTCCCCCTCACATTTCATAATTATTTGTTTGGATCCTCCCACATTTAACATAAAATATTATTTTTATGCCGCTCGCAAACCCCCAGAATGAACTGGAGCAGCGTTAAAATTATGCCCCCCATTGGCGAACTCGGGTGGTGGCAGAGCGCACTGTAAGGCAGCTTAAAGGCCGCTGGCACTGCCTGGACAATACCAGTGGGGTTCTACTATACAGTCTGCAAAAAGTGTCGTATTGTACGCGCATTTAGCGTGCTGCATAATCTGGCACAAAATCGTGTCGACTTTAATGTCTGACCACTTCTTTTTAACTTTGGCCACCATGCAAATAGATAAAAACACCTTTAACTGACCCCGTGACATTCTGCCGCTCCATCAACTTCAGTACTGATGCCACTACTAAAAATCACCAAATAACAACACTTTTCTTTTCTCGATTTCTGTTAACATGACCTCTACTTCGCACTTGCTGAAATGCTTATTTTTCCCACGTGGTTTATCCATGGTTGTTTAAGAAAAACAGAACAAAGCGGGTATTTATACAGATTTACATATGCAAATATACATAATTATGGGGTGGCTGTGGGCTCGTTCACGTATGGAAAATTTCACGCTCATTGGGATTTATAAAGGGAATGTGCGTCGATCTGTGCTTACGCAGAGTTTTATGCATCTGGATTTTTTCTTGCTTACGCACATTCCCAGTTTTGTCCATATGCCATGTTTTAGTGTGAATTCTACGCATGTCATTATACATGAGGCCCCTGGTAACTACCAGCAAGCTAAAAACCAGGAGGTACACCAGTACACAACTTACTATTTTTTTCCTAACTAGACTGGCCAAAATCAAACATAAAGCCTAGTTTTCTGTCACTGCATAATTTATTACACAAACATAATATAAACAAAGAAGAAATGGTAAAACACAACTGAAAGTTGATTAAGCCGGTTGCATCGTATGTGCTCAATCGATTAACAGTCTAGGCAGCTGCTGTTGTGTTGGCATATGTTGGGGCTCGTTTCAGTCCGAAAGCGAGGAAAATAAGACCAAAAAATAAAAATAAATATTTTAAAAAAAGCAACCCAACCGCTTACTGACAGTCCTGTTGACCTGTTCAGTGTTTCCCTCTAGTGATATTCGCTCCTCCAAAAGTCCCGTCACAAATCATCCAAGAAAAAAAAAACAGTCCTCTTTCTTGTGCGTCCACCTTCACTCTCCTCGCTGCTGCTCCCCTACCTTGCGAACTCCCTCTCTACCCCAATTCCCTATCGAACAATTGATAGACAATATATTTAACCAATTACAAACCGTCTCACCAACACATACAGTGATTTTTTTTCTTTTTACCATAGAAGTATGAAATGAACAGATCAAATGAGGGTGGTACACTCTTCCCCCACTAAAAATTGTCATGCCCTCATGAAAGGAGAGAATTAAAATATATATATATATATATATACCTTAGTGTTTAGCTAATGTTAAAAAAAAACAAACACACTTATCCTTAAGTGATCCATTTATACAAGGTGCTTGTACCTAATGTACCTAATGGGAGGTGTGATGGCAGACATACACATCAGTGTCTCATTGCCTTTAGCTGCCTGATCTTTATG
This sequence comes from Isichthys henryi, assembly GCA_026776945.1. Lineage (NCBI taxonomy): Eukaryota > Metazoa > Chordata > Actinopteri > Osteoglossiformes > Mormyridae > Isichthys > Isichthys henryi. The sequence goes on along the minus strand of JAODJX010000039.1, from coordinate 18,240,983 downwards.
CCTTTCTTCTGTCACTACAATAGGGCCTTTCTGACTGCAGTGAATGAGGGGGTCCCTGGCATATCATACTGTAGGTGAGCCTGGTAGGTGCCCTCCTCTGTCTCTGCGGTCATGAGGCATCCTCCTCCTGGGCTCTCTGGTTCCCCTCCCTTACTATTCCAGCAGACGAATCTTGCTCTCCTCTCTGGTGTTCCACCTCAGCTGTCATTTCTTCTGTGAACAGCTGGTCATCAGGGATATTCTGGCTGGGGATATCACCAACAAGCATCTCGTCAGGAGAATGTACAATCAGAGATCCAACATCATCTAAATCTAACTCGAAGGGTTCTCTTTCTCCAGCTACATTCCTACACTCAATGGCTCTAGTGGTTGGTAATAATCATACAGTAGTCCACATCTTGTTCTTCATAAGAGTCAGAACCATAGCCTTCTCCTTCCTCGTCTAGAGCATATGCCTTGTGCGGTACAGGTGGTCCCTGTCTAATTCCTCTGCTCCTCAGTCTCCACCCTCCCCCCTCAGCTGAGACAACTCGGGTATCCTTTCAGGCTAAAGATGCACATATTCTCCAAGTGGCAACAAGTTATTTCTGTGCATTATCTTCATTGGACCCTCTCCACTCTCTGACCTTAATCTGAACACTGGCAGACCTGGCAGTTGGCTCTCTACTATGTATGGGGTTGAAGCCAATCTGTCAGCTAACTTGTGTTTTCCTTGCAGCCCAAGGTTCCGTATCAAAACTTGATCTCCAGCATCCAGTGAAAAGTAGCGAACCCTCTGATTATACTACCGTCCATTGTCCTCATTCTTTGTCCCTGCCTTACTCTCAGCTAACTGATATGTAGCCTGGAGGTCATGCTTCATGTTTCTCACAAACCTTAGATATGATTTATGGGAGGAACAATCATTGGAGACTCCAAAATACAGGTCAATGGGCATCCTGGCCTCACGTCCGAACATTAAATAATCTGGAGAGTAGCCAGTTGCTTCATTCGTACAGTTATATGCATGGACTAAGTGACTGATGTGCTAACTCCATCTACTCTTTTCCTTGGGATCCAAGGTTCCCAGCCTGTTAAGCAGTGTCCTATTGAACCGCTTGGGCTGAGGATCACCCTGTGGATGATAAGGGGTGGTTCTCGATTTCCTCACTCCCAACATACTGAGCATTTCATGAATGAGGTGACTTTCAAAGTCTCTACCCTGGTCAGAATGTACTCCTTTGGGTAAGCCATAATGAACACAGTATTTCTCCCAAAACACCATAGCAACAGTAGTGGCTGTCTGGTCTTTGGTGGGAAAGGCCTGTGCATATCATGATCCATTATGACCAGAATATTGGAGACATTCTTGGAGTCAGACTCAATAAACAAGAAATCCATACAAATAAGATCCATGGGGCCATCATTGGTCAAGTGAGATAATTCTACAGACCTCTGTGGTAGTGTGTTCCTCTGAATGCAACATGAACATGTTCTGCAATACTTCACCACTTTAACCTTCGTTCGAGGCCAATAGAATCTTGCTTCGATTAAATCATAGGTTTTGTCGAACCCCAAATGACCTGATGACATGTGACCAAATGACATGTTATTTTCCCTCACAGCTTTCCACACTTCCCCAGTACATGGGTCATCTTGCTGAGAACGAGATATCTCTCTGGTTCAATGCTGGCAGCTGTTGGGTGTTCACTTTTAGTACTCTGCAGTATGCTTGAGGCACAGCCTTACTACAGGCACCATAAAGATCAACGAGCCTATGTGAGTGGGGAAAGGCTGGACATGTCACATTAGTTGATTGACAAATAGCCTGGATACTGTTGGATGGAACCTCTCTCCAGTTCTCTTCAGCTATGTTTGGGCTGGGATGGGAGCGACGGGAGAAAGCCTCTGCGTCTATGTTCTGCTTTCCTAGACGATACTTGACCGTGAATTCATAGATTGATAGAGCTGCCAACCAGCGAAGACCGGCGGCGCTCTCTGAATGGCTGATCATTAGTAACACGATTTGAATGCTCAGTACTCTTAGCACACCCAACATCCAACTCACCACAAGAAAAGACTTCCTTTCTCTCCATCATCTTCTAACACAATCGTTCCTTCCATTCTGGAGGGACTCACCAAAACTGAACAAGGAGGGTGTCAGTTTACGAGACCCTGTACAAGACTTTACCGTACGTGCTGCAGACACTACCTCAACTGGAAATACCTGAACAATAGCCATTACTCATTTCAACTTTACTCGACAGGTAGAAACATTCCTTACTGTGACTTTAATTTGCTGACAATGAGCTGTCCTAGTTTTTGTGACTTCAGGTATTACTAACAACCCCTCCACTAGAGGTCCTTCTTCAGTACCATTGATCAGTAAGACCTGGGACAAGGGCTGCCCTGAAAACTTTGAAATGCCATTTACAGTACAAGTTCTCCCGGGATACAGGGTGAGAGGACAAACATTTGAGAACCGCACAGTGCCCCCTTTTAAATCATCAGTTTGATGATTATTATTAGACCCTTAAGTAACATAACCTTATCTCTCAGTGGTCGGTACTTTGCGGAATGTGTCTTCACCAGGGCATCAGGCCGTTCCTCTACTGAGCCCCCGGGAGGTTTCCCGGTGGCCGTTTTGATTTCAAGAGCCACAGATTTACTTTCCAGAGATTCTCAGCATTTTCACACTCACGCTGAAAATGACCATCTTCACCACATCTATAGCAAAAGATATCAGCTCGGATCAGTGACTTCCTTTCTCCACCCCTATACTTTGGTGAAGCAGCTCCACCCAAGTTCCTTTCCATGTTGGATTCGGTAGTCATTTCCCATCGCAGTGGTTACAGCAGCAGTCATTAACCGTTCTCTTCAATTCTCGTACTTCCTTCACTAAGCATTCTAAGGTTGACTTCTTTTCTAGTGGCCAGCTGGTTCAGCTACAGCAGCAGCACCAGCCAGTGTACTAGCACCATGAGCAGGTAAAGCAATAGTCACAGTGGCCCTACTCTCCACCACAGGTCTTACAAGATTCAAGTCTTCTTCCTTCACCTCCTGCAGTAGCTGTGTACAGTAAAGCTAGGGGGAGGTTGAAGTTTGTATGTCATGTGGTAAGGCCCCTCTAGCAACCTGCTCAATACGGGCACGGTTTATATCTGCCGGCTCAATTCCACCTTTTCTATACAATGAGTGGAGCAATTTATCCAATCTGAATAGGTAAGCAGAGAGTTTCTTATTATCTGCTTGGAAAGTGTTGCTTCCACCACAGTGACAACCCAGGGACCCCACTCATCACTGACCCTTAACTATTCAGGAACACTCTGTCGTGACATCAACTGTGGACTCTATCAGAATGCACTGACATGTGTTTTTTTGTAGTCATGGCAATGGCCCCTCACCTTGGTATGACCAAACAATTTAGTTGCATCTAAAACCTCATAAATATCTTCATCAGTAGCCCAAATAGGCACCCCACTGAGTACAACCATATGTCTGACATATTTCTCTCTACACCAGCTGAGAAACTTATTCTCCATATCAGTTTAAAAACAAAAAAAAAGTTTAATAATCACAGGCTGACCTTTAAATCTCCCAAACACACACAACAACAAAAAAAAAAACTCTCAAGCACACCCTCTCCCCCAAAGAAAAATACTGAATCACTTACTTGTTTGGTTAAGTTTACTAACAAACGAATCCCGGACGAGCCCCTACGTGTAGCCCTCTTACAGTATGTCCCGTGTACTCATCCAATGGTATGGGAGTAGCACCAGCGAGAGCATTTAAATAACTAGACTAGCTCGATCTAGAGTTTACTATATTCACAAAAAAATTAAATATGCCCATAGATCCAGAAAACAGCCTGCTACTCCCTGGCACCAATGGACTCACCCCTTCTCCTACATTGTTCATAAAACTGGCACAACGTACAGGCTTTGCGCAAAACTGCAGGTTACTAGCATCCTGGTAACTACCAACAAGCTAAAAACCGGGAGGTACAGCAATAAACAACTTATAATTTTTTTCTTACATATACAACTAGACTGGTCAAAATCAAACATAAAGCCTATCTTTCTGTTACTGCATAATTTATTACACAAACATAAGATAAACAAAGAAGAAATGATAAAACCCAACTGAAAGTTGACGAAGTCGGTCGCTTCATATGTGCTCAACCGATTAACAGTCTAGGCAGCTGCTGTTGCGTTGGTGCGCGTTGGAGCTCGTTTCAGTCCAAAAACGAGAAAGACCAAAAAATTAAAATAAATATTAAAAAAAACAACCCAGCCGCTTCCTCACAGTCCCGTCGACCTGTTGAGTGTCTCCCTCCAGCGATATTCACTCCTCCAAAAGTCCCATCAACAATTAAAAGAAGTGTTCAAAAGTTTCTCAGATTTTAGACTCTTCAAAATATATATTTATAAATATAAAGGAAAATTTATGATATGGACCAATGTTTTGTGTATGACTCAATTTTTAGTTAAAGTATGGCTGCAGAGTAGTAAATTGACATTAAGGACCCTTTTGTACATTTCTATTAGCTGCTTTCAGTTGTACTTTCATCATACTCTTATGTTGTTTGCTATATCCATTTCTACCTACTTTTGCTTTCACATAAAAGAAAAGTTGTTGTAAAATATGTGAATATTATCACCTATATGCAAAGAACAAAAAAACTATGCCACTTTTACCTGTAGTTGACTTACTTCAGGGCTGATTGATTTCTAAATTGCACCGCTCAAAATGTAGTTACTGATCACATAGGTATGGAGGAGTCCAGATGGTAGTAAAACTGCATTAACTATTAAACCAAAAGAAAAACCATCTCTAGTTGAGGAAATACCTTGATATGTGAATTCTATGCATGTCTGCTTGCTATGTTTCCAAACTCCACCATCACTGATTTCCAGTGTGCCATTTAGAACATATAGGGGTGATACATCATGTATTACCAAAATCCAATTAGCTCTGAAGATACCAAGGGCAACCTTAAATGAGAAGGTCACTCACCACACGAGGAAGGTTAACCTCCATTTGGAACCCCATTGAAATATGTACCCTTTTACACTGACTCTCCATGAAGTTCCGTACTGATTTTCATATATATTTTCACAATCTCCAGCTATATTACTCTCTTATTTCATAGAAAACAGTATAGCTGTACAGTACTTTCGTTATTTGTCTGAATTTCATGCTCCATGAACAATTTTTCACCTTTATTCATCCATCCATGCATCCATATTCCATATTCTGGTGTTAATGTACCATACACAGTTGTCAGAAATATTCCAGCTGTGTTTTATTGAAGTTTTATTAGTTGTACAAATGCTGTATAAATTGTTTTACTTTTTTCAAATTTACACTGCTCCTATTCACTGTTACTCCCCAGAAACTAGCTCTGAAAACTAAGAAAACACTAAAGGACATTGTTATTACATACATATTCATGTGTGCGTGTGTCTCTGTCTGAGTTTAACAATAGTGGAGCAATTCATTCAACTTACTAAGCTGTATTAAAAGTTAATGAACAGCTAGAGTGGAGTGTGTGAGGAAATCATTGTTAACATTACACTCATTATAATACACATTAATCAAGAGACATTCTACTGGTTCTCTCTCATCTACCAAGAATACAGAATGATAACAGCAAGTCCTCCCTTGTTTACAAGGTGATGCCTAACTCGCATTTATTACTTTAGTGATGTTTTTAAGCAGTGTCTTCAATTCTGCATAAAAACAACAATTTCTTTTAAAGATGTGTCACACAGACTTATGTTCATAACAAGGATTTTTTTTTTTGAAACACAACCTAAGTAGCCTGAGCAGTGTTGTTCTTGATTCTGCCATCTGACAAGGAGATGGTAGGATGATAGGTAAGAAGTAAGCAGTTTCTACTGAGAAATGCTTATGCGCATGAAGATGTGTATCACATAGGAAGAGAGTCACAGGATGTGGAAATCTTATGAAAGGACCACACAACTCTGCTTGAACCTCCATAGTACAATGTGATTCATTACTAAGCAGTAAGGGATTTAATTAATGAAAGTATTAGATATAGGCTCTGAACCCCCGTGACCCTGATTAGGAAATTGGATGGATGGATGGAAAGTAATAGATAAGAAATTTACGTATAACACATTGATTAAACCAATGAAAATACAACAGTCTTAAGCAATGTTGTGACACATTTTTCCTGCGATCTGTGTCACAGTAACCCTGCAGTTTGTACACTGTATGCACCAGAGAGAATAGTCTTCACTCACAACGATGAGTCTTGGCTGCTCAGTACCCTGTCAGTGGTTTATGGTTTTTCCCTCATCAGACCACTCTCAGTAGATATTCATCATGATTCTCTAGAGATGATTCTCTCTATTTTTGCTTATTCATAAACCTTAATTATGTCCGATCTCATAGACTACCTGAGTAAACACAGAGTTTTTAACTGATCATTAGATTTTTTTGAAGGAACACACATACGACCTATGTAAGAAAGTAAAAGTAGCGATTCATTTTCCACAGTTTCCAGTTTAAATTGTCATACATTTACATCGATTTTTACCTGATTCACAATTCATCGTTACATGCCTAATGGTCAACAAGGGTTGCATGAATTTCATTGGACAAATTTGGTCTTCTTCTTTGTTCTCTCCCTCCACCAAGTCTACCTCTACCTCAGCCTCTTCCTTGACCTCTGCCTTGGCTGTTTCCATGACCTCTACTTTGGCCTCTGCCTCCACCTGCTTCTCCACCATGGATGCTTCCTCTCATTCTCACTCTTCTGCTTCCTCTCATGTCCTCTATGTTTGTTGATGACAGGTTAACTCAGCTGTTCCCTTTTATAGTGCCTATATCTGATTGGCATGTCTATAATTGAGCACCTAAGTGTTGGTACACCTGGTGGTTGTATTTAACCAAATCATTCATGAGTGTGATTATTTGAAAGCCAGTGCTTAGAAATGGACAAGGGTATTTAGTGATTTGCAAATCACTGTGTTGAGTTTTGCAAAAAGTGTAAAACTGATAATGTCCTTAGTGTTGTGCAAATCTGGGTTGATGTTTTGCTAACTGAGTGTGAAGTTATGCCACATGTGCGAGACTTTTTCTTTTAGTGTTTAAGCAATCTGAAAAAACTGTAAGTGATGCACTAGTGAATCTGTGGTATTTATAGTGCTCACATTCTGATTGATGAGTTAACCGATAAGCAATTAGGTGGCATGCACGTTAGCCAATTGGTGCACGGCTGGGGATTTTTGAATGACTGTGTTTGGAAAAGGCAAAAAGTGACTTTGTGTCAGATTCCTGTGTTTATTTTAGAGAATTGTCTGCACTCTAATGCAGAAGATATTATGTTAATTGCAAATTTTGTGGAAAGGTGCAATATGTGTTTAGGATTTTGCAAATGTGAGGGGAGATTTTATTTTCTGAGTGTCAGTTTTTGCAGTTGAGCTTTACATCTGATGTTAGTGTGTTAGCAATTGTATAAAACTGTAACTCCTTCTATTTTTGTTGAAGACTGGTGAACTCACCTGCTGCCTTATGTAAGGCACCTGAGTGCTGTGTGTTTCCACACCTGGTCAATGTGATTATCCAATTCGTTCATGAGTGTGATCACTGGCAAGCCAGGCCTTTTTTTTGACAAGAAAATAACCTCACAATCTGTGTCTAAAGTGTGAACATGTGTTTACAGTTTTGCAAATCACTGTGTGCAATGTTTTGCATAAAGTGTGAAGCAGACATTCTGCATAATGTTGTGGAAATCTTCAGAGGTGTTTTGCTCCTTGGGTGTGGAGTGTTGCTAATTGTGTGATAATTTTTATTTTAGTGTGTAAACAATCGTAAAAAACTGTAATACATGTGATTTTGGCCAATAACACCATATGCCTCACAGAAATACAAGTACATGTCCACAATGACAACACAGTTTTCAACAACATTCATCAGGTCTCATTATCAACCTTGGGGAGAATCCTTAAAAAGCATCAGATACAGATGAAACAGTAATACACCGTGAAATTAAAAGACTTGCAGCATGAATATCTGGAGGTAAGTACTGGACATTTCAGTACTATGCACTACACATATACAACCTTTTACAGTACCATGTATGTTTATAGTACGTATGTACTGAACTACACAATTTTGTTTTTATTCAGTGAATAATGCAAATGGATGCCGAAGCAATAGCGCATGAATAGATGAAGCAGGGTTCAACCTCACAAAAGTAAGAAGGAGAGGGAGAAATATATCATTGGCTACCCGAGCTATTGTGAACGTCATAAGAACATAAGAAATTTACAAATGACAGGAGGCCTTTCAACTCATCCAGCTCTTTTGGAGAGAACTCAATTAATAGCTCAGAGTTGTTAAAATCTTATCTGACTCTGATTTAAAGGAACCCAAGGTTTTAGCTTGTGCTACATTAACTGTAAGACTATTCCATACTCTAACTACATGCCGTGTAAAGAAGCACTTTCTCAAATCCAGTTTAAAATGTTCCCCGACAAATATCCACCTATGGCCATGAGTTCTTCTATTTGAACTAATATTGAAGTAATTATTTGGTTGAACACCATGCAGACCTGTTCAAATCTTATATACTTGGATCATGTCCCCCCTTAGTCTCCTTTCCTCGAGGCTGAACGGATTCAACTCAGCTAACCTCTCCTCTAAGACCAGGAATCATTCTAGTAGCCCTACGTTGAACCCTTTTTTAAGGCAGAAATGTCCTTTTTAAGGTCAGGTGACCAAACCTGAGTGGGGTCTTGCTCAAGTGGGGACCAAACCAAGTGGGGTCTTAAACTCCATCAACATACACAACAATATCTTTCTTATAATCAGCTACCTTTATTTCAGTGGAACCCATAAAATATCTGTACTTTATATTTCTGCTCCCTGCATGGATTACCTTACATTTGTCTACGTAAAATTTTATCTGTCAGGTATCACCCCAGCCACTAAATCAAGATCCCACTGTAGCGTCTGTGCTGATACACCTTGTTGTCACCTGCAAATTTAACCAGTTTATTGTATATATTGATGTCAATATCATTAATGTAAATTAAGAACAATAGTGTTCCTAAAATTGAAGCCTGTAGTGCCCCATTATGAACACAAGCCCACCGACATTGTGCCTCTAATAATACTGCTTCCTATCTATAAAGCTGCTACAGTTCCTAAAATCTCTGGTGCATTGAGCTTAAGCAGGAGCCGTTTGTGTGGGAAAACATCAAATGCCTTCTGGAAATCTATGTAGATCGCATTATAGGCCTTTTTGTGGTCAATTTCACTTGTAGCTTCCTCAAAGAAGTTAAGTAGATTAGTTAAACAAGATCTACCTCTCCTAAATCCATGTTGGCTATCCCTCAGAATGTTATTACTTAAACTAATTGGCCTATAGCTTCATGGACTGCTTCAATCCCCTTTTTTGAATATGGGTGTTGTATTAGCATGCTTCTAATCAGAAGGTACCACACTCCTGACTTTATTCTTAATTTCAGCAGTAAACCACCTTGGTTGCATTTTTCTAGATTTAGTTTTGCTGGAAATACATATGAAGTCCCCTTGCATTTGCAATAATGTGCTAATTCCATGCCTCTTCACCACTAAATTTTACTCCATTCCGTTTACAGTTTCTAGTTTCAGTCTCATATTATTAAAATTAGCCTCACTGACATTGTATACTTTTGCTTTGGACTTTGCTCTTCAGACACTAACATTAACCTCAAATTTAACCATGTCATGATCACTACTGTCAAGTGGTTCTAAAACCTCAAATTGTCCAATCCTGTCCTGGTTATTAGAGAAAATAAAATTGAGAATGGCTTCCCCCCTGGTAGGGGTTTTAACAAACTGAGTAAAAAAGCAATCCTGTTCCATTTCCACCATCTCCAGTTACAGTAGACCCAGATATTATTTCCCACTATATCCCACATAAATTAAAATCAGGCATAATTACCAAATAATTTTTATTACTCACAATTGTGATAAAATATCATTGTATAACACTCTGCTTTACTCTGCAGCTACATTAGGTGCTCTATAACAAACCCAGACAATTAGGCCATTTGAGTTGTTAGCATCTAGTTTTGCCCATACAGCTTCTGTACTTTTAATTTTATTAGTGAGTTTCCTTCCTCTTTTACAAATACTGCAACACCACCTCCCTTCTTGCCTACCTAGTCCCTATGGGACAACAATTGACCATCCATCCATTTTCCAATCCGCTTATCCAATTGGATCGCGGGGGGTCCAGAGCCTATCCCGGAAGCAATGGGCACGAGGCAGGGAACAATCCAGGATGGGGGGCCAGCCCATCGC
>JAODJX010000039.1:18193577-18207562 GCA_026776945.1 Isichthys henryi | reverse complement strand
ATACCTGTACTTTATATTTCTGCTCCCTACATGGAGTACCTTACATTTGTCTACGTTAAATTTCATCTGCCAGGTATTGGCCCAGTCAGTAATGTATCACATCCTGGTATGGCAGCTGCTCAGCACATAACTGAAAGTTGCAGAGGGTGGTTAAGGCAGCACAGAAAATCATGCGCACAAAGCTTCCGGTGGTTCAAGACATCAGACATCTTTATGGGATGCCTCAGGAAAATGAGCAGCACCTTGAGAGACTTTAGCCTCCAAGCATTGCCACTTTTCACCCTCTGGCACGTGCCTAAAGTACAGCCACACACACTTCCAGATTTAGAGACAGTTTCTTCCCAGTAAGAGAAATAAACAGCCTATGATATTAACATTTCCTCACACCGCCACTATTATCTTATGCCATACTGTTGGTGTATGTTTGTACTATTGCCGTTACTTTTATTTTATTCATCTTTTGTTATCAGAACATCCCCACTGCTGCTATATGTTTATACTGTTGACATTGTTATTTATATTATCCTATTACTGTACCCTATTGCTGCTACAGTACATATCATACTGTTGTCATATTTATTTGTCCTTTTATGTCATATTCATGTACATCTTCATTACTACTACATCGTTTATACTTATATTTAGTATCACTTAATATGATATGACTGTGAGCAGACACGCAAATAAGAATTTCATTGTAATTTAGTACATCCTATTTTTAATACATATGACAATAAAGCTCGAATCAAATTGCATTTTACCAAACTATAATCTTGGGTTATGCGCCTGAACACAATGGAGCAAGAGTAAAATATTGTGTACATAAAAACAAAAATGAATTTAAATATAATAAGGAATATTTATTGTACCAGGGCAATTTAAATCATACTTAGAAAAATGAATAATTTAGTTGATCGCCTTTTTATTTCCCTGCTCCTAATGTGCAACTATATAAAATACTTTGAATTTGTTACATAAATTATGTTCAGATTATGTTTGAAGAATTGAATTATATTGCTAAATTAAAGTAAAAAAATAATAAAACTACATAGATAAACCAAGAAAGAATCAGATAGCCAGTGATAAAGTGTTTAAAAGAAATCGAGTACTGCATATGGAAAATGCATTTCATAAACAAATTTATATACATTCAAAATATAAAATATTTTTTGCATTAATCAACATTTTAACCTATTTTAAATACTTTAAATATTTAATCATGTTTAAAGTTAATAGCTTTGATTAGAAAACCAATGATTTACAATTATTTGCAATTGCAATATTTTAGTGGTACGCAGTTTGTTACAGACATTTCCTGCTAAGTTAATCACATGTCACACAACACAGTCTAAATTAGACCACTTATAGTTTAACACATTTCAGATAATCAAAGTAGATATTCAGTAATATAATGTGAAGTAAGTTTAGAAATTTCTGTTCCTATTTTATTGTTGTGAACAAAATCTATCTTGTATCTGTTAGCAAGTTTCCAGAGACATTCTTTAATCAGTTTTTATGGTGCATGGTTTTCTAAGAGTTGAAAGTTAGAGATGTTGTAAAGACTGTACTGATTATAATGTTTCTGTACAATGACTGTGAAGAACCAAGATAAAATACAGATTGGGTATGTAACAGACATCACAAAAAACTGCACAGAAGAGTACAAAACAGAACAGCTAGATTGTATATCACATACACAGATAATAGAGTATACGCTGTTTTAAATTACAGCAAAGTTTACAGTAAAGATATAGCAGAACATTCTGAGGAGACATGTATAAAACATGACACAGTACAGTATACAGAGCATATTGTGTTCATATCCATATAGTTTGTCATCACTGAAGTGCATGACTTTTGAATTGTGAGGTAGTTTAACCAATCTGCATTATATTAGCACACATTTTATCTGTGTTTTTTAAGGTGGTTCAGTGTGTTTTACTTGGGCGGATGTTTTGTCATGTGCTGCAGCCATATAATGAATTTGTTTAATTATAAATTTTAGTTATGGGATTTGATTGTCCATAATCTATATCACATATAAAACAAGCTTCAGTGGCAGTTTAAAATCCAACCCATAGAAAGTGCTTATTCAGCAGTATACTCCAGTTATAAGAACATAAGAAATGTACAAATAAGAGGAGGCCATTCAGCCCATCAAGCTTGTTTGGGGAGAACTTAACAAATAGCTCAGAGTTGTTAAAATTTTATCTAGCTCTGATTTAAAGGAACCCAGGGTTTTAGCATGTGTTACACTAGCAGGAAGACTATTCCATTCTCTAACTACACGCTGTGTAAAGGAGTGCTTCCTCAAATTCTTTTTAAAATGTTCTCCCGCTAATTTCGACTTATGGTCATGAGTTCTAGTATTTAAACTAATATTGAAACAGCCATTTGGCTGAACAGCATCCAGAGTAGTTAGTATAAGCAGTGGCAGTGTTTTGTTTCAACTGATCATTGTTAATTAATTAACTTTAAATTAAGCTAATGAATGAATAAATTACATGGTTTAAGCAAAGTCAAACTGCTTCACTTGAGAATTGTTTTGCATTTGGGTTATTCATCAAGTAATCAATACTCACTGATTGCTCTGATACACTGAATAGTATTATAAATACACTGATACTCACTCAATAATCACGCAATATCAAAATGGTATGAGAGAAAATTTAAGGAATGCCCTTTAACATAAATTTATTTATGAATGAATTAATAATTCATAGTTTTGATACAATAAAACTGCAAAAGGAATTTTGAGTCAAATATTTTCATCATTTATAGTCCAATAAAATAAATGTATTTAATTCACAGAAATGCCTTTAAACGTTCTTAGAATTTTAATTAATAATGCTGACGTAAAATGTTCTATTTCTTCATTTTGATGGACAATTACTTTATACTTTATAAATAATTATTCTTTTCAGATATTCCTCAAACAGAATTTGTAAGACCAGCGTTGAAAAAAATGTTTTGTTTTTTTTTATAGTGGTATCCTTTGCTTGTATGTCTTTTGTTGTTTTGTGAGTAGTGACACACAGCTAGTGCACATATTTGGGTATCCATGTAAAGTTCCAGCCCCCATGTGTGTCCCTTCTGACAAAAGCTTGTCCCTGGGGATAACTGTGTGTCCTCACACCGCTGGAAGGGTTCAAGGACATGGTGAAGGCTAAATCTGTCCTGCCCTGGGGAGTGTATGGGGAGAAGCACTGAGCAATGTTGCTCCCTAGGGGACCATGTTGTGTCTGTGGTGTATTATTAGATTTGAGGCAGGATGGAGTGCGGACTTCCAGCAAGGCTGTTGATACCAGGTTGTAGTTTTCCAGATCATCAGACTTAAGCAGGAAATCTGGCTGTGTGGCTTGCTGGATTTCAGTATTGATGACATTGCCATGTGGCAATGAATTTATGTCGACACTGTAGGCAGAATAGTGGTTAGCTGCACAGTTGAAGTAGCTGCAAGGGTCACTGTTAACCCTGGAATCGCAATGAGGTGAAGGACTGACTGTGGGGCTCCTGTAAATGCAAGGGTCACTACTGGTGTTGAATTTGGATGAGTCAATTGAGTCCTGATTCCTCAAAGGTAGTGTCTGCAGAAGGCAGGGGCTGGTAGGTGGGGCAGCAGCCCTCTCCTCTGTGGGGCAGAAATCCAAAGAGAAGTTTTGAAGTGTTCGTTTACCCTGAGTAGAAGAAAAAAATTGGCTGGGATATAATCTTCCTTCATCCTCGCGTGTCCGTTTTTTTCTCTTTTTGGCATATCCTGTCTGAGCAGATAGTACTATCTGTGAGGGAAGAACAGTATCATAAGAACTTCAGTGTGTGTGTGTGTGACAGAATATTTCCAATGCCAGAGTTTATACTCTGCAAGAAGGAAAATGTCCAACATAATAAAAATCATTGTAGAACCTTTGTTGTGAATTTCCCGATAATGATGTGCCCCATGTTAGTGTCCAAAGATATATCTTACGAAAGGAATTTCTTTTCCTACATCAGTTTTACAAACAATCTCTTAAGAGATTGCTTAAAGGAGAGCTTCTTAAGTGTGACATTAATAGGCACTGGATGATCTTATTGGTTGATATCAATGGCTGGAGAATTGATTATTGCAGCAACTGCTTTATTGCCGCATGAAAGAAATTAGTCTTCTTCATAAATAAAAAATACTGCAGGAATCTTTCAAAATATTGAACTAATCAGAACTGGGGAGAACCTAAAAAAATACAAAATTAACAAACTGAATCATCTAATCATAAATATGATTTTTGCCGATTGGGTGCACAAACCCACCTCCCCAGACCATAGAATCAGGATTTTATTTATATTTGTTTTATAAAACATTTACGTGCACCAATATGTGTGCATGTCTTTGATACTGATACGAGCAATGGCACAATAGCCAAAAGAAAAGTTTCATTACTGACTTAACATAACACAATGTCCTATGTGTTTCAGTGTAGACTTCTCTATTCCAGGGTGATATTTTTGGGGAAATTATATTAGACTTGCATGTAAATAAACACGCAGTGTTGAATCTTAACCTCATGAACCAAAGTTTTGACATACTGTGACTTTGGTACATTTAGAGAGGTGTGTGCATTCCAGAGGCATTGGAAATAGGGGGAATACGTCCACCACAGTATTAGCAGACCACCCCCCCTTATTAATTAATAAATAAATACATAATCAACATCACGTTCTTTATGTTTCATTATGAATCTGTGCATTACTGAGGCCAGTTCGCTGCACAGAGCGCAAGGGTGAAACCTATCAAGTATTGCAATCGTGTATCAGACAAAATCATTTTGTCATATGGATGAGTTATTTTTTAGGTAAGTGATGTTTGGTTATGAAACTGTAGCCTTGTTGTTAGCGGACAACAGTGAAAAGAAACAGCTAAGCATAAGAGACTTTATGAAAGAATCTAAAAGATTTATTTTAAGAACGTTTCGGGAAACACGGAGCATTAAGAGACAACTAATGACTAATCGCTACGAATGATGTAGTGTTAAATAGGTTTCAGGAAGAGCACCTCAGTTCTGTTAGAGAGTTAACAAATTACAGCGGTCTGAGTCTGTCAAAGAAAAACGATTGTGAAAAAGAAAACAATCCTCACCATTCACCATGTATTAAACATTCATTACATTTGCTTTGATTAAAAGTTTTGTTCTTCTCACCTTTGTTTTCTCTTCCAAGCATTTCACAAATGAAGAATTCAGAAATTCTTTAAGCTTGTTATTTTCTTCATGCAACCGTGCCAGCTCTTCTTCTCTTTGCAAAAGTATATCCTGAAGCTAATGAAATACATAAAATTAGTCAAAGAATAAAAAAAATATTTACAAGTGGAAAACTTTCACCATCCATAATCCCCTAAATACTGAAATGAAAGAACATTCTTCTTCTTCTTCATCTTATTATTATACTTAGTAGTAGTAGAAGTAGTAGCCTAACATCAGCATCATCATAATGGTGAATAAGAAACTTAGGATGACAACATCAACAACAACAACAATAGGAAAGTCTTAATACCTGCTTGTTTCTCAAAAGTTGTGGTGAAAGATCAGTCCAGTGAGGGCCAGATTCTGTCACATAATTCAATAGATTGATGGTATCTATGGCCAAATACATGTTTAATAGAAAATAATATTCAACAACACTGCAATAAATGTGGCATCACAACATGAACAACATTACCATTTTAGAAAACTGACAACTTATAGTTGCTAGCTGCACTACCATAGACAACGGAAAATCGTGTATATTACGGCAAAGAAAATTTAATATCAACAGATTTACCCTGCTGGGGAGGGTCGTGCTGGCAAGCTGTGTTGTCCAGGGGACCAGCGGACCAATAAGAGTCCAGTGTTTCCCTGGAAACGTCAACACTATCCAGTGACGTCATGATGGAACAGGGGCCGTCGTAACGCTGGCCCCCTACAAAGCTCACATCTTGGCAAGATAAAGCGGTGCTCTGTAAAGGGAAGTAGTATGCACATCATCTAGAAAATGCAAGACTTTAACCTACCAAAAAATTGCTTGATTAGATTTGATTTTGACTGATTAAATATTTTTTTAATCCCTTATAGGATAGTGATGACTGAAAGCAGATAATTTCGCTTTCCTAAATGATTTTAAGATGATATAATATTAAGACTCATATATAAAAACTATTGTACCTTAATAAGACATTTCATAATTCAAGTAATGAAATTCATGCTGTCACGAAATATTAAATTTCTTGTATTAAATATATTTATAAATTTAAAAACTTGAAAAAATATGGAGTTTTATCATATAAACTAAAACCCAAATCATGTTCGCCGAAGTACGGAGAGTTTTATGCGTGTTTTGGACACTTTAGTTGATATTTCATTATTCGTACATACTAAGATTCCTAATCGCCAGAAAAATACAACTATTATGTATTAAACAATACAGTTACTTATTAGGAAATTTTACTGTAACATGATAATCGTTGGCGATATTACAGTCCTGTTCTGCCTGATGACTAGAAATCTGACTTCGAATTTAGTTTACGCGCATCATTACACATGATTGCTTTATAATACTTTTCAAATAAAAGAGCTACAAAATTTCATAATACGACAGTAGATTCTTCGTTCATAAAACCGACATTATAGGGCTGTATATTTGCCAGCAATGGTAGCAATGCGTCAGGAACTGGTGCACATAAAGTCGCAATGTATAAGATATTTATAACACAAATTGTACGTACAAGTACACTGAAGCAGTGAGTAGTACAGTCTAAAGTGATACACTTACCATGTTGCAGAAAGTACTCGCTGCATGAGCAAACGCCAAGAGATCGAAGACCTTACTTACTCTCGAAACCTTTATGGAGAACTGAACAGATCGGGGGAGGTGAGCTCTAATCTTGATCCAGAAGCAATGACGCTCTAAGTACTTTCGCCCAACAATCTGATTTGGCGTAAAGATGTCGACCTTGTGACGTGATAATTTAATACTCTAAATCTGAAATTGAGAGCAAATACCAACATGATTATTCTACAATTTAATCCAAAATTCATTTATGAATTTCTACTCATGGGACACCTGTAACATTACTGCGCTGATGAAAGGAAATCCCAAGTATGTCGAATATCAAATGTCAGGTGTATATATGATTTTTGTATAGATATAGAAAAGTCATAGAAATTTTCCTTACTAAAACAAAGGTATAAATCGTCGAGTGATTCATTAACATTTGAAATGAATCAAGGCATAGAGGAGATTAGAACAAGTGGATTCAATGGTTTCTTTAACTCTTGTAAATTTATTTGATAACTTAATTATGGCGTAATATGTGACAAATTTCATCAAGATGAAGTCGATTTCATGAGCAAAAAGACCAAATTAAACAAATACAGTAAATATAATAAATTTAATTTAGCCTTCAAAAAACATAGAACGTCTTTATAAATTTTAATGTATAGTTTTACGGCCTGTAATGTGAATTTGCGACAAGCGCGTAGAGATGCTGCTTTATTAGCTTTAACTATACGACAAGGGAGGGCACATATTCTCGGGAACAATAATTATAATAATAATAATAATAATTCTTCTTATTATTATTATTGTTGTTATCTTCTCGTTATCAATTTTTATAATGTACCCTACGAAACAGTTCAGTTCATGAAGTAATACAGCAAAACTAATACTGATATCTATACATTTTCAATAAAATAAATGTAAAGTAACTAAAAATATTTTACCCATGATATATTTTGAATGCCATGATATATTGCATTTGCATTAGCTTGACTGGCGTGTCTGTACCTTGTGCCATATCTCCTGGGATAGTGTATTAAATAACCAGTTGGATGATCAGTGAATGTCTGCTCCCAGACTTTATTTTCAAGAAAGAAAGAAAGTTTAACCTTCGAAGTTTAGTCTTAAATCCAGTTTAGTTAGACATAGGCAACACCAGAACACCTAAAAAAAATTGCAAAAAAATTGCTATGATTATTATTATCGTAAGCCTTCCAATAGTTCAGCAGTTGCAAAAGTGAAAAGAATTTAAATGGAAATACAAGTGCAAACCATTTCATCTTACATTCTTGACTCATACACAGATGAATCAAAACATTAAGACTATCCTCATGCGAAGTGAATAATGCTGGCTATCTTTTAAAAACAAACAGTGCATGTCAAGGTCTTGGATATATTATGCCAGGGTTTCTCAAAGCAGTCCTCAAGAACCCCAAATGGTCCATGTTTTTGCTCTCTCCCAGCTCCTGCAAAAACATGGACTGGGGGTTCTTGTGAGTTGTTTTGATAAACACTATATTAGGGGAAAGTGATTAGTTATTATTGTTAACACACCATAGCACATGGTGCACAACAACGAAATGTGTCCTTTGCATTTAACCCATATGTCACATCATGACATAGCAAGGGGAGCTTATTCAGTGCCCAAGGAGTAGTACCTTGCTCAGGGTACTTCAAGGGTGCTTTGCTGGTCTAAGATTTGAACCAGCAACCTTTTGATTACAAGTGCACATCTGCAGCCATTAGACTAACATTCAGCACACACAGTTAACCTGTTGAATGCAGAAGATAAGGGGTAAAGATCTGAGTGATCTTGACAAGGGCCAAATCATTATGGTGAGTCGAGTGGGTGTTTCATTGTGGTTAAAGACTATTCTTGGTGAAATTCAGTATGTTCCAATTGTAGCTCATATTTTCTAACCATTGTTTTTATCTTGTTGTTGTTTTTGCTCACTGTGGTTAACAACTCTTCTTGGTTTGGTGTTTCAAGGTATTAACATTGTGGTTTGAAGACAGTCCTTGGCACAATTTGATTAGTTCTCAGTGGCTCTGTAACTCATTGCTTTTGTATTTATAAGGGGTTGAAGCAGTGTTAGCTGCAGGATCCCTATTGTTTCATTCTTATTGTTATTTAGTTAAGTCTCATTGTGCTTTCAAACTGATTTTGCTGCAGTTCAATGTGAACTGGCCTCTTGCCAGTGGTTGGACAGGTTTCTGTGGACAAAAAAAAAACATATTCCTTTTCCTATGAAGCTTTTTGTTGGCAGAAAAATAGGACACTTTCACAATTTCACAATGGCATTGTGAGCTGTTCTGAGCAAGCAGAAATTTAGGCGGGGGCGTTGATGTCAGGGTTTACACCCTACTTCACTAACTGACAATAAACTGTTAAGTCTTTTCTTTCCTGTTCCACCAAATATTATAAACTTTGCATATATGAGTGTCTTTTGCGTTAATATATGTTTTTATAATTGTACATATTTTGTTGTAATTTTGTAAATTTTGTTTGCTAGACCATGAGAGATTATTATGAATGGTGTACAATATATGATTGTGTGTGGTTATATGAAATGTAGCAGTGTGTGCGATTTACAATTAAGACTACCTGAATACTTGAAAAGATACAGAAAAAATGCATTTGCTTAAGTTGTACTCAAAATTATTAGTATGTTATTTTTATAATCGTACCATCACATAGTATTTTAAAGTGCCTTGGGGTGACTCTGTTGTGAAAAGTGCTATGTATAAAAATAAATCAAAATTCAATTATAGGAAACATACTCATTTTGAATAAACTACAAGAAAAGGAACAAGTAGATATGTGTATGGGACCAGATTAACTGGGCCCATTCCCAATGCAGTTTATGATATTGGGGAGGATAAGCATACTGACACGCAATAGTGGATGTGAAGGGGAAGATCAAGAGGCAGTAGCAATAGCTATTTTTAATACTAATTTTACAGTTTACTGGCCATGTGCTGTTCTCTAAACAACCTGGTAGTCTTGCAGCTTTACTGGCAGAGACGGCCTGTCATTCCATCCTGCCTAGGCAGCCTTTCCCCTTCTAGCCTTACCAGGCAGTTGGAGTGCTAATTGCCCCCACCAAGGGCAGTAATGAGGTTGCCATACAGGTGGAGTACCTGGGAGTGTAACCCCGTGGCCCCAGCACAGATGTCCACGTGCTAGGCCTTTTCTATGCTAGCTGCCTGCTGAGAGAACTAATGACAGGGGCTGTCGGTACAGGGATTGTTGGGCAACAATCATGGCATGCTGACAGCCCACAGCATGTTGTTAAGTGGAAACCCATTTACAGTGACTCCTTGTGGGAGGATCATTTCACACACCGGACACCAAACAAACAATCAGGCATTTTATAGTTTTTATAAAGTTTTGAAAAGTTTGTAAAGCTCTTCCTTCTACTTTCCTTGATCTTGTTAGTACATTACTAATTGCCTTAGTTAAGTATTTTGATAAATTGTCACATATTGTATCATCCATCAATATTCCACCTATTTTATAGTATTTTATCTCTAGTGAATGAGCCATTCACCTGCACTAATCAGTGACCTACACTCACAGATGAATTGCTGTCACCAATCCCTTTCCTTAGTCAGTGACTGCTTTCAGTTCTCTCTTGCAGATTCTTGGATAAATTATTGCCGCCTGCTGTTCCCTGTAACTGATTGAGTCACAACCTCTCTCCCTGTCATATAGAGAAGACCAGGGGAGAAGTCACTCACTTTGCTGCTTCCTGTTGGCCTTCAAGCTGCCACACACAGCTTTCCCTCTCTAACCCTCTCGGTGGTTATTAATGACTTGTGCTCTGGACCAGGCTTCTAAGCCTCTTTCGGCAGAACAATGAGCCCCTACCAGGAGCTGGCTGCCAATTAAGCTTTCAATTTGAGTCTAGGTCGACCTACGACTCAGGGACTGTTTATATATATGAGCAGACCCAGATGCAGAGACCCCCCCACCACCACCCCCTTGACTGTAGCTCCCTGCTGGGAGGCAAGAGGCTGCTCTAAAGAGGCCCTTTGTCTAGAGCAGGAGGACCATATTGGCTCCTGCAGGACACGTGTTGCCTCGTGTTCCCTTGGCTTTGAAGGCACAAACCTGCACTGCAAGATCAAAGCAGAAACCGATCTCTGTCAAGGAGCACGTGTACATGACCTTAACGTAGGGAATTAGACCTGTTAGAGGACTACTGCCTGGCATACGTTCCAAAATGACTGACTCATAGTACAATATGTCTTAAAGACAAATTCAACCAAATGATATCCAAATATTAACCAAATATTTACGCTTCGCTAAGTAATAAAACTTTGAGGTTTGAGGAGCAGAAACTTTTTTAAATGCATTTATTGCAAAATGAGTGCAGAGTGCATACACAATAAGTTTTGGTGATAAAGAATCAAGATTTTAGAATCATTTATTTAAATCCCTTCTCCTAAAATGAAAAATGGTTCTGTAACCTGCCGTCCACTTCATTCTTCACTAGTGAGATCATCCGTCTGAGGATCCAGATTGCCATGTTTCTCCTACTTTGCAAATCACAGAAATGTGAGACTGGGACCTGTACTGATGATTACATGTTCAGGATAAGGAAGTGATAAACTCCTTTGTGCAAGGGAACATTTTTGGCTTGTGCCTCTAGAGTTGCAGCCTAGTCTCACTTTCACACTACTTAGATAAACTATGTGGGCAGAGACAATACAGTAAATTAGGTTGGAGGCAGGTCTGTTGTTTGTGCACAATGGTTAGGCATATGGGTGCTTCAATATTTATGATGACCTTCTGGTCACACAATGCTCAGAAGAATGTAGTTTAGGAACCTGTTGATGCTAAGAAATTTACAATTGGACAGGTTGTTCCTCTTAATTGGCTAAGCCTAACGGATGTACAAGATATCCTAGTGGTGTCAATATGTGCAAGGGTGTCTTTTTACTTTTACTTTTTTGTGCTAGGATGTCTTTTTACAGCAGTATTTGGGGTGGTGAAGCAAGTCATGTAGCCCAATCTTACAGCATACCTGGAAGGTAGAGGTTCCTCCCAATTTCTGTGTTATTGATGTCAACAGGTACAGAGTCATTAAAACACCAGAAATCTCGCAAAACATACATAAATGCAGCCGGGAGATAGCGAAGACAAAACTTTGATTTTGGATATATTTATAAAAGAGTAAGTTTTGGAGGAGTAAAAAGTTAATGTAGGGTTTGACTCAATCTCTGCAGTCACTCATGGGTGTCCAGCATTATATTGCTTGTCTATAAGGTCTCTTCCCTGAAGTTTGTCAGTGTTCCGGGTGTCAGGTCACAATGCCATGGGAGAAGCCTAGTAGATATAATCTCTTCTAATCCTGCCTGGAATCCATTTAACGACCTAAAATCTCTTCCAGGCATTTCATTACCTTTATTTTAACTCACTTGTTTTATCCTGTAATATTTAACTAAGGCTTTTCAAAGGAGACTGAACTAATAGGGCCAAGGGAGAAAAAATACCTGTAATAATAATACTAAACAGAACTGCATTCTGGATAAGGCAAGATACTCAACTTCCAAACTGCAGATCATCTAATAAATGCAGGTTGGTTTATGCTTATATATGTATTTAGCATGAGTAAAAGGAGGTATGCTTGATATAAGCTGAGTAGGTTCACAGTTGTCTGATCTGGCAAAGTGATCAAGTTGTCTGACCCAGAGAGTACAAGAATAGTCTGCTCTACTATTTTCTCAGTAAAAGAACAACCTACCCCTGGAGTAAACATTTCAGTGAAAATACTGGAAACTTCGTGCAGAATGAGAAAGTGGTTACTATATTAGTTATCCTATTGACTCTTTATCAGGGACAGATGCTTTGTAACCAATACCTGCACCATATTTCAGTTCAGTGGTTACAGGTCAGTCAGGTCATGAGACAGACTGTAATACCTTTACAGTGGTGGGCAGTGGTGCCTTAATGGTTAGGGAAGCGCATTTGTAATTTAAAGATTGCTGGTTCGAATCCCTGACCAGCAAGGCACCACTGAGGTACCCTAAGCAATGTACCTCTTCCAGCGCTGAATTAGCTGCCCCCTGCTATGTGGGTTAAATGCAGAGGATACATTTTGTTGTGATGAAGTGTGTCAACAATGACCACTGATCTTTAAATTTCATTTATTTGTCAAATTCTTTATTCCAAAGAGACACACACTGAGAGAAAGGGCAGGGTAACAATACCTGGAGCAGCTGGGAGCCCTTGCTGACGGGCCCAAAAGTCTAGTCAATGTGCCAAACCTGGGATTTGAACTGGCGACTTTCAGAATCACGGGTGCAGCTCGCACCCAAAACAGAAAGTAAGGAAGAACCAAAGGTTTTTTGTGTATACAGTACATGAAAAGTAATTCACTTCAGTGCATGGAATATCATATCCATCCATCCATTTTCCAAACCGCTTATCCTACTGGGTCACGGGGGGTCTGGAGCCTAACCCAGAAGCAGTGGGCACGAGGCAGGGAGCAACCCAGGACAGGGGGCCAGCCCATCGCAGGGCACACTCACACACCATTCACTCACACATGCACACCTATGGGCCTTTTGCAACTCCAATTAGCCTCAGCATGTCTTTGGACTGTGGGGGGAAACCGGAGTACCCGGAGGAAACCCCACGACGACATGGGGAGAACATGCAAACTCCGCACACAGGTAACCCAGGCGGAGACTCGAACCCGGGTCCCAGAGGTTTGAGGCAACAGTGCTAACAACTGCACCACCATGCCGCCCCTAGAATATGATATATGTACATAAATTGTGGGTTATGATGCATGTCAGTTTTTCGATCTGCAGCCAGTTTTTTTTTTTTTAATTTTTATTAAAATTACTAAGTACTTAATGTTCAGTTCTACTTAGTTGCCACAGCACTTGTCACTTACATTCTGTAGGCTAAGCAAGTTTCTACCCTGTGCTTGGCTGGTGTACCTAATGCAGTGGTCTCTCAGTGTATGTAACACACTAAATACAAACAAAAGTTTTTTAAATCAAAATATTGCAAGTTGTGTGTGTGGGTGTAATAACATCCTGTTATTTTGATGTTGTAGGTACCATTTTTTTAGGTCTCCACAAATACGTGAATGTAATCATCCATCCATCCATCCATCCATCCATTTTCTAAACCGCTTATCCTACTGGGTCGCGGGGGGTCTGGAGCCTATCCCGGAAGCAATGGG
>JAODJX010000039.1:18165757-18183234 GCA_026776945.1 Isichthys henryi | reverse complement strand
AAAGCGCTTTGAGACAATGTAATGTTGTGATAATGCGCTATACAAAAATAAATTTGTTGTTGTTGTTGTTGTCTGTGCTTGCATGGTGTGTTTTTTGCCTTTCAAATCAAAGGTAAACATGCTACTTTAAGCAAAACATACTGATTTTGATGGCTGGATGTCAAGAAATCATTCACCACAACCAATATTATAAATATGTATTTCTAGTACAATTTGTATTCATTCCAAAGTTTAAATCAAATTAAGGTTAAATTTAATTATATTGGATGTAGTCTTTGAAGTGCCAGAGCACAAACTGCTCTGAGCCAAAGGTCTCACAGCTGAGCAAGCTCTGTCACAAATTAAGCACTGGTTACAAACATTTTGAATGCAGTTATGGTCAATGATTGTGTGAAAAGAAGTGATCTAGAGAGAGTAAACACAGTGTCATTTTTCTTTCTTTGAGAATGTTTGCTTAATACATTTTAAGGAATCTATTTTTCATTGATCCAGTCTATGAGAGAATAACTTTCACAGGGTCCCTTTTCTCCTCTAAGATGTGCACATAAAACTTTATGTTAAGCAGGCTGTTTACCATATACATATTCTGGTCCTTATGACTGGCGAGCAAAGAGACTGAGTTGTTCCCCCCTTAATTCTGCTTGTGCCCCAGTATGACGTTCATTCTAAAAATCCCCGTGAATTTCATCTAGCATAAATGTTTTATTAATTAATGGTGCTACAGCCATGTCTTCGGGCCTTTGTCTTGTACAAAGCATACATTGTTGTATCCTAAACCCATTGTCCACAAAAGTATAATGTCAAGAACAGTAAAATATCGTCATAATATAATTTACGGTTAGCTATGTTGTAAAATGTTGTAGTAACTAAACATTCTCTGTGCTGATCTCAATTTTTTAATGCCTATTGTTTGAATAATGTCATTTTATTGTTTTGGCAATAATTAATTCAGAAATACAGACTTGTACCTACCAGTCAGAAGCACAATGTATGACATATGTTTTCTTTTTGGTTTGGTTTTGGGTTGATCCTCATCCCAGTCGTTTTACACACTTTACATGCTTTACTGCACACTGGAGGTTACAGCCTGAGTAAGTCAACAGGAACACAGACATGATCCTGAATTTGTATTTTAGCAAAAAGGTATTTTGTGATTTGTATTTGACTTGCTTCATAAAAATTAATTTGCAGTTTGTATCAAAATATTTTGATTTTTGATATTTTTGTATATTGAAAACACAAGAAATACATTCCCCATAATGTACGTGTCATGACAGGTTCAAAAAGGAAGTTTAGTTCATGGCATTGAATGGCTAACAGCTGTGTTGAACCAAAAGGCTTACAAGCTCCATTCAGGCCTATTACAGTAGTGTTTAAAGTTTAATTTTTTAATACATAAGTAGACTCTCACGTAATATAGTTTAGAACATTGGATATTTTTAATCATATGTCCAAATTTGACATTCATTATATTATTGTCTGCTAACCCAGGTGCAATGAATGTGTTTTTGATCTTTTATTGAATATCTTTATTAGCTTGACTAACTTGGCACTTTATCAAACTTGTACAACATATATTCTTGGGAAGTTGATTGGAATGAGACAAAGTCTTTATAAATCTTATCCTGCTGTATAATTTTAGCTTGGTATGTCAGTTGAGTTACAATAGATATAATGGTTTTCACTGAGAAAATAGTGTCAGTGAATGTTATCAGATATGTGAACGCGAAAAACAACCACAGTGGTTAGCACTGTTGCCTCTGAGACCAGGGTTCGAGTCTCCGCCTGGGTTACATGTGTGTGGAGTTTGCATGTTCTCCCCTTGTTGTTGTGGGGTTTCCTCCGGGTACTCCGGTTTCCCCCCACAGTACAATGACATGCTGAGGCTAATTGGAATTACTAAATTACCAAGGCAACATTTCCTTTGAGTCTTCTGTACTCCGGTTTCCCTCCACAGTCCAAAGACATGCTCAGGCTAATTGGAATTACTAAATTGCTCACACAGTAGGTCTGAACGGTGTGTGAGTGTGCCCTGCGATGGGCTTGCCCCCCGTCCTGGGTTGTTCCCCGCCTTGTGCCTGTAGCTTCTGGGATAGGCTCCAGACCCGCCGTGACTCAGAAGGCTCAACAGTTTGGAAAATGGATGGATGGATATTCTAATGACATTATGAACAATTAACACTACAAATATTTCCTTATGATCAGTTTTAATGTCAAGGTTGACCCTAAGTCAGTGTGAAGACATTGTGTATATAAAGGGAGATTAAAATTTATGCGAAGCGGACTGAACACACAGCATTGGGGCAGAGTCCTGTGTGTTCAGTTTGCTGTTTCAGGCTGCTTTTCTCCCACCCTGCCCTACAATTCTTTGAATGCTATAAAGTCTCCAGTAGGCCAGGGTGAGGATGGTCTATATGTTTTTTGAGCTACATTTAAAAGTAAACTGGTATCATGGAGCATGCTGACACTTTCCCAGTCTTCTACTTGTGAGGCACCACCTGTGGAACAGAACAGTAACATGGCTACTTATAATCCATGTCAGGACACCTTGAGCTACTTCAGGTTTTACAAACAACTGACAGGCTCCTGTGCTTGGCTGAATAGTTCAGTTCTTCTTGTGCTTTATGCTTTTACTGGTTTGTTTCCTTCATTGAAAAATAGCAGTTTCACATTAACATTAGTGACACATGCATGATTATAGGACACTGACCAAACAGCACACAGCACAAACTGAGTGCTTAAGTGTAATCCCGGTCCTTTCCATTGAAATGGTAGTTTGCAAATGCTGTCCTAGCTGACATGGATTACCTGGTCACCCTACTAATTAGATTATGGCAAACCATGATGGTCACAAATGAGAAGCAAGGCCTACCAGAGCATGAACAGAGTTTAACCTCGTTTGCTGGGGAGTCGGCCAATTCCAATCCGGTCAATAGGGAAACTAATTTGCCTTCTAGGAATGCCCACTGCCTTCCTGTCAAAAGAGATAAAAGATTATATAATTGCTAGTAACCCAATATTGTACAACTGTGTTTAAAATTACACTGCACATATACCCTGTATATTTTTTCTAAGGCAACATTTCCTTTGAATCTTCTGTATGATCTGTGAAATAATCTTTCAGATGATGTATATCTCAAATGTCTACAAAATAATTTCATCACTCGGTATATAAGTTTGAAAATCTCATGGGTAAGTCTGTCAACTCCTCTGTCAAAAAAACAATCAAAAAAGGAACTCAAACATTTGATTGACTTAAAAAACAGACAGCCTAGTTAGCACAATACCACGGAAAGGTAGATATCATAATGAAAATTCATTGGTTATTGACAGACTGGCAAGTATTGGCATGACTAATCACTGATGTAATTTGCAATTTGAAAAACGCCTTGTGTGGATGAGACATATAAATGCATTGCCTACTAAATTAAATGGAGAGAAAAGAATATTGACTATCTTTAATATGTGTTGCATGAATTGTGAAACATTGATAGTATGGATATAATTCTATTAGAAGAATCAAGTGCCCAGTATTATAGTCTACTTCATGCCTTTCATTATTAAGTACATTAAATGTTTCTCTTGCTCTTTACCCATTCCCTCCCTCTCCAGTGTGGTATTTCCGTTTGCTTTTTGTATCCATTGTGCTGACAGACAGGCGATCCAGTGGCATGTTCTCTCCAGGGAAGCTTCTCTTCCTCTTGATTTCAATGGCATTTTTTTCTGCATGCCCCAGTTGATCGAGGAGCAGCAGTTTGTCTTTCCTTGTGCTGGAAGATTTCTCGTCATTTGACCAGACCAAGGATCCAGACTTCTTCAAAGCCACAGGGCCCAGATACTTCTGGATGAGAGACTGTTTTTCAGCATTAATCCACTCATTCAGTCCCTAATCTCATACATAATATAATAACATAACTAAAATCCACCAACTTTACAAAGGTCAATTCTCTTATTGCAGTGACTTTTTGAAATATAAATATACCAGGAAAATATAAATATACAACGGCACTGTATAGACTGTGGAAAGCAAAAAACTACCTCAAGCATGATCTGATTGTCTGGGTATCTGCTGAATAAGATGATAATAAAGTATTCAAATGAATAAGCTTGCCCAACTATGAACCTTTTATTTAGACAGTACAAAAGAGGCTGATTTATATTCTATTTCAGTGATAGGCCCTCATTTAACATATGTTGTATTAGATGAGGAAAGGAAATTTCTTTATTTTGCACCTCTGTCACTGTTGACAGTTTTGAAAGGAGTGGCTTCTGCTTGAGTACTTGGCATAGGGAAGCCCTGCTCCTCAACCTTCATCTATTTTATCACAACTTGGTCCTTACATATACATATTTTTTAGAGATGCAAATTTTAAATTTAAAACTGCCTGCCATTTCCTTTGGCTGGTCTGGCCTCTGCTTTTTTCCTTTTGAATGAGGTCCCAATTCCCCCAAGTGCAGATTTCTCTCCACATTTCTTGGTCTTACCTCTGATTTTTCTGGTAGCACTTGGAAGCCAGTGGCACTGCAACTGAACAGAGTGACAGTGAAGAGGCAGGGGACCAGTATATATCCACAGTGCCACATCTGAAACAAAAACACCAGGGAAATACACTTATACATACACAGATGCACATAACCCTTGTATACAATGATAATACATACTCAACATAATATATATGCTTATCACTAGATGTGAGTATATAAGGATGTGTGCACAGGTATGCAAGCGAGTGCTAGCTGTTAAGCTCTACTTGTCACTGATTTCCACTTTTTGAATTTACTTTTTTTGTTTCACTATGTACAAGCATCAGAGTCTTCCTATTTGTAGAACCAAAGCCACAGCAGAGGAGTGTATTTGTGCAGTGATTATTTTTCCAAATTTGAAAATTTAAGTTATGTTTGGTTCGTAATACATTATCAATTCACAAAAACGGGAAATGCCACACATTTGTTTGTCAGAAAATCTCTGTCACATGGTTATGTTCAGCACTAAGGCAGTCTCTTACTCTGTGTGCATGTGTTTCTAGAAAAATGAAAAAGTGGGTTTTCACATTGTGTCCTCCCCCCAGAGCTATTAGACACAGGCTGTGGTTTTGAGTTTCTGTGATACAAAGCTCTGTTTACATTTACCCCACCTCCATCTGTGAAAATATCATCAACCTTGCACCCACCCATTGCTGAGAACCAGAGTAGACCTACAACCTCCAACCACAAAACTCACCCCCTCCCTTTAAAAAAACACATGACATAAGAGTAAACATTCAGTTGATACCTACTCTTACCAAAACTGCAACACCAACCTTTACATTTCATCTGATCCTTACCTGAAAATGAATTCAAACCCAATCCTAAATCTGACCTATCTTTAAGTTTTCAAAGCAAAAATGTGTGGTCTTTTAATGTTGTTCATATTAAATATATGTTTCATTTGCGCCCAGACAAATATATTCTTAGGATGTTACTTAATGTTATTAATCTACTTTGTGAAATATCACAGGCCATTTGTTCAGTGTCAATGAACACCATAAACAAAGAGCTAGGTCAGAGATAACTTAATTTGTCTGTGAATATTCCACAGAAAACAGTAACATGCAGTAATGCATTTATGTTGGGTAAAAGCATATGAAACCTGTACACTCTCCTATCTCCGCCTGAGAGTGATAAATGTGTGCAAACTTTCAACAGTCTCCAGCAGTCTCTTCAATAAAGTGATTCATACACTTAACTGTTACTTATCTTAACTACTGAGGTAACAATCCATTAGTACTTGTCAAAAGAATTAATGTTTTTAACATCCATACACACATAACACACATGTTTTATATACACACCTTTAAATAAAGTTTATTATGGACAATTTGTTAATTATGCAATAATCTGCCCTATGACCTCTGTGACCCCATTCAAGTAATTGGATGATGGACAAACTGATTGACACTTTCATGGAATACTTTCCCAGGAATAACTGACTGCACCTAAACAGATCAAATTCATAAGCATATGCAAATATATACATTTATAGAGAGGAAAATTATTAGTACATGAATGCATATGATTCCATCATTAAAATAAACATTCAATATATGGAAAGCAAACACAACTTTGATAACTGGTTTGTTACTGATTTAAACTCAAAACGAACTACTGATACTGGTCCATACAATATGCTGCAGAACTTTACTAAATAAATATTGCCAATATTGTTTATGTACTGCATAAAGTCTTTGTGTGTGTACAAGTACAGAAACATTTTAATCATATTTTATGAAAAGCAAATGTAGAACTTATGAGGTTTGTATTACTTATTATTATAAGCATATTCAATTCTTCTAACACATAATAATTTAATAAAAAGATCTTTTTAATAAAAATATTAATACTGCATTAAACATCCATCCATCCATCCATACATCTATCCATCCTTCCATCCACCAATTCCAACTATCCATCTAACTGCTTATCTAGTACAGTACTGTAGGATGTTTGCTGTTATATTTCTTTAAATATATTGCTAAATATTTTTAGTCCAACTTGTTAATTAACATTTATCAGCAAATTGAATTAAAAAAAAGATAACTATGGTCAATATTTCTGATGACTAAAAACATATTTTGCCATGAATACATAGTGTTTTTTTCAGTAGTTATGTGGCAAAATGTATTGTCTAGCAACCAGATCCCATTTTAGATTGCACTGTTAAAAATAAACACTCTCACTGCCCAACTCTTGCACACACTCTAATACCTATGCTCTCTAACACACATTCTCCCCAAGACACACACTATCCACAAAACATTCCAGTATTTATATAGTCCAGAAGAATAAACATCTAAGGTACCTATGGACCAGCAGAACCATCTCAAATTAACCATCTCAAAATAACACTTACACAGACTCACCCACTAACACATACACAGTCTTAAAATCATATACAAATGCATACACAAGTACAAGTGTCTCGAAACGGTCTCTCATACTTGGATATGGAAAACGCCAGAAATTTGTGAGCAGTACCTTCACTCAGGAGTCTGTATCACACCAAACACTGAAGATCCCAGAATTTCTCACACTCCAGATTTCCCTCCCTTTGCTTTTTCCTGGTGTGGACTTTGCTACTTTTATAGGCTTGCCAGGGGAACCTCAACTCCAATCAGTGGTGGAGTTTTCTATGATGTCATTCCTCTATGCTTTCAATCACTCTGTGCCCCAAGTCTATTCCCCTTGACATTGTCCTCATCTGCCTGCCTGAAACTGTTACCTACTAGTGGGCATCTCGAGATTGGAAGAACAACTGGTTTAGGCCAACAGGGGCAAAATGCTGACCCTCTGAAACCCCTCCATGAAATAGTAAAGATAAGTGTTTGAAGAACATTTAAATGTCAGCTCCTGTATATAGAATCACAATTGTAGATAGTTTTAAAGCTGCATAGTCCTGGAAAGGACAACCAAGGTTATCTAGGTGATGCAGTCAGCTTATCTTCTCTTCCTCAGTGAGATATGTTAAAACCTCACTAAATTCTGATCTTTAGCAGTCCAAACTGCAATGGCTGACAGTTAAAATAAATTCTGATCCCTCTCTATGTCGGCAAGTTCTGTTTGGATAGTTGAACTGTTAAAAATGTTTTAATCCATACAATCAATAGTAAGATAAGATCTCTTATAATGTAACCTTAAAAATTAAGCCTGGGCATGAAGCAAAAAACTGTTGTAGAGAATTTTAAAGTTCTGAGTAGTAGCAGCTAATTGCCCTTTCAAAGCCTTTAGATGTGCAGTTGATTTTTCACACACTATATTTAAATGCAAGCAGACCACCCACTCCTTCTTTATTGGTGCAGAGTTGGATTAAGATCCCAGCAACTCTATGGAAAATAACATTATGTCCCTATATTTAGACCCTCGATCCAACAGGATCATCGCATGTCAGACTAGAAGGAAAGTGGTCATATTTCTTGTGACTGTTCTGATTAATAAGACCAGAGGAAACCTTGGTCTTCACTCAGACAGATGTGTATCTGTTTTGTTCAGCTGTGTTTGTAAGTAGGCTTGGACACTTCAGCAAGATTTATCAAGCTTTTGCACCTGTTTTTTCTTAAAGGAATAAGAAGCAAAAGTCTAACACACTTTCTAGATAATTACATTAATACATTTAAATTAACAAAAAACTGATGAAGGATTTACTCCTTTGAGGGGAAAAGTTTTGAATATTACTCAAAATATTACTGAATTGGTATTGGCAAGTGAGAATGTGTTTATATGTACAATACGTGGCATATATGTAACCGGATACAGCATATAACTATGTGTTCATGTGTGCACACAGGTTGAGAGATGATTGAATTTTCTGTATGTGCAGTGCATCTGTTTGTGTCTGTGTA
Organism: Isichthys henryi; assembly: GCA_026776945.1. Taxonomy (NCBI): domain Eukaryota; kingdom Metazoa; phylum Chordata; class Actinopteri; order Osteoglossiformes; family Mormyridae; genus Isichthys; species Isichthys henryi. The sequence goes on along the minus strand of JAODJX010000039.1, from coordinate 18,174,859 downwards.
TGATTGTTACCCAATAGGAGAAGATGACATCAGATTGGGGCTGGGAGGGGCTGGGGAATTTGGTCAGCAAGACGGATGAACAGATCTGTCTATAATGGTACTTCATTAAGTACATGGCGTCATTAAGTACGAGTCATGATCAAAGTTTTGACTTGCATCTCATTGACAATGGCCTTTTACTGTAAGTAGAAAACATTTGTTTGTTTTCCCTATACTGAAACACCTATGACAGCAAACAGCTATGCTGCGCCCTTGGCTATGTGTGATGGTTTTCCTAGCGAGTTGCTCTCAGTGCATTACTCTGTTCTTCTGCTTATGGTTTCAAAAACTATTAACAAACGACATTTACACTCAATTCCTGGGGATTGACATGTAGGCGATTAATAAGTAACAAATTTATGTATCTATATTTTCATATATTTCTATCACGTGTCTATTTCAATTCAGTTTGACCACATGGCAATTTGTAAAATTATATGCCATATTCTTGTGTGTCAGCCAAATAAAATATGGTACTTCAGCTCTGTACCACAGTATGGCTATCTGGACCCAGGCATAAATACTAAAAAAACATAGGTAACATTATTTTTTATATATCACTTTGGTTGGATGGGAGCTGCTCTCATTACTTCTGATGAGTGAATAAAATATTTGATTTCCTTTTTCTCAATTTCTCTTTTTTTTTTAACAAAAATATAGTATAAGTGAGATGAAAGGGGATGGATATGAACAGAGTTTTATGCTCAGTAAAAATAATCTAGTCATTATGAAAACACACCTGCATTAACAATGACACCATTAATATTTCAAATTCTCTCTTTACTCTTTATCCCAGCTTGTTCCTCTTATTAAATGATACCTTCCTTAGTCAATGATGTCATCAGTCCCATCTGTTGCTATGACCTTTGTTAAATTCATGACCCTGCTACTGAAGAAACACCAATCATTATAGATAGTGAAGTATAAATTATATTTTAAAAGCAGGAAAAGCTGACAACTAATACCAGAATGATTGACATTACTACGTTTGATAGCCCGCAGCTGCATGAATTAACTGGAAACAGAAATTTGATAGGTAAAGAATAACTATTCTTTTGTTTAAATCTTCCCTGCAGTAGATCCAATGAAATTATTTTTTTTAAGTTTTATTTTAAAGTTAGTTTTAATAACCATTTGTGTTTTTTCACATTTCTGCAGAAACTTGGGTTGTTAATGTTTGTATTTGATCTATGTCTGCTTCTGCACTGGTGTGGGTAAACGTGATACTATAATAATCATCACCTATTCAGTGCCAAAATCAAAGGTACACTAAAGGTAATATTGGTTCACTGATTGAACAGGCCTGTGTTTCTGTACTGTAACGCTAAAAGCCATCCATCCATCACCACTTATCCAGATCTGGGTCATGGGGGCAGCAGTCTGAGCAGAAATGCCCAGACCTCTCCTAAGCCTTATCAGTCAGCTTCTATGAGGGGTATACTCAGGTGTTTCCAGGCCAGCCGAGAGATATAATCTGTCCAGTATGTCTTGGGTCTGCCCCAGGATATCTTCCTGAACATGCCTGAAGACTTTCCCAGGGAAGCATCCAGGAGACATCCTAGATAGATGTCCAAACCACGTCAGTGCGCTCTACTTTAAGCTCCTCCCGAATGTCTCTCACCTTATCTTTAAGGCTGAGCCCAGGCAACCTATGAAGGAAGCTCATTTTCAGTGCTTTTATTGGCGATCTCATTCTTTCGGTCACCAAGAGCATAGTGACCATAGAGCTAATGACCATAGGTGAGTGTCGGAATTTACATTGACTGAAAACTTTAAAAGTTTTCCCGTCGGCTCAGCGCTCTCTTCACCATGACAGATCAGTATAATATCTGCATCACTTCTGATGCTGCACCAATCCACCTGTCAGTTCCTCATTCTATTCTTCCTTCACTCTTGAACAAAATACTGAGATACTTGGACTCCTTCGCTTGAGGCAGTAACTCTTCCCGTACCTGTAGAGGGCAATCCACTCTGTTCCAGTTGAGAACCTTGGCCTCAGACCTAGAGAGGTTGATCCTCATCCCAGTCGTTTTACACACTTTACATGCTTTACTGCACACTGGAGGTTACAGCCTGAGTAAGTCAACAGGAACACAGACATGATCCTGAATTTGTATTTTAGCAAAAAGGTATTTTGTGATTTGTATTTGACTTGCTTCATAAAAATTAATTTGCAGTTTGTATCAAAATATTTTGATTTTTGATATTTTTGTATATTGAAAACACAAGAAATACATTCCCCATAATGTACGTGTCATGACAGGTTCAAAAAGGAAGTTTAGTTCATGGCATTGAATGGCTAACAGCTGTGTTGAACCAAAAGGCTTACAAGCTCCATTCAGGCCTATTACAGTAGTGTTTAAAGTTAAATTAAGATGTTGCTGAGTGAAGCACTTAAATTGCTCGTCATTTTTATTTTAAATGTTGTTGTTTTGAGCTATTTGGATCTGTGGTGCCATAAAGGAAGCAGCAATGTCAATTAAATTACAAAATAACAAATCTTTTATTACTTTTTAATTTTATTGACTTACCATTATCTGAGCATTGAGCAGTTGGGACATATTTAAGACCCTTTTGAATATTTGATCTTTGGTTTCATATTTGTATTGTGTTTTCTTAAGCAGTGAAAAAAATATTGTTCTTATACTTGGCCATTGAGTCAGTGTGCTTGTGAAGTAACAGGCTTCCACAGTATCCACAATATTGCTCCTGTATTAAAGGTTCGACCATTGGGCCCCGGCATAGATCGTCACAGGCAGCCTGACGAGTGTGATCCCTCTGAAGTTGGAACATATCCTCCACAATCCCAGTTTGCAAATCAGTCCCTGACCTGCACACAAGACAGCCCAACAACATCAAGAACAGCAACAGCATTCAAGAGCTAGGAAACTCTCATCCACCCCCAGGACATTACTACTGAAGAGTTCTTTGGCTACTTCAGTGACCTCAGCCCTAGTGATGGGCAAATCATACTCTCTAACCTCCCTCAGAATGCAGAGGCAACACCTCCCTCAGTTCTCTCAGAGGTGTGCATTAGAGCCCTGCGTGAAACTGTTTTTTAAATTTCACTCCCGCCCGCTCCCATTGAATTTCTAACCATTACCACCCGCTCCCGTTATCTGTCTCTGTCACTCCCGCCCGCTCCCGCTGTCTGTCTCTCTCATTACCGCCCACTCCCGCTGTCTGTCTCTGTCACTCCCTCCCGCTCCCGCAATATTTCTGTCCAATCCCGCCCACCCCACAGACCCATTAACAGATATTTCATCATACATAAGTTTATATGCATTAAATGTTTTATTCCAGTAGAACAAGAACTGAATAAATAAAAAAATATCAAAAATCTCAACTTTGAATCGCAAATAAATGTAAACTGAGCCCAAAAACAAATCAGATGTGCAAATATCTGCAGTTATTTAATAAAAAAAACAATAACCAAACCTATACAACAAATGTTTAAATATATTATTACAAGCAAACAAGAGCAGCTTAAAAACAGGAGAACCCTGAACCTTATTTCAAAGAAATACATTTAAACTAGCTGAACATCACAATTTAATACAATGGCTCAGAACAAACACGAATATATAACACAAAATAAATGACAGTTTATTTACATTAGTTACATTGTCCATCCTGCCAAAAATCTTGGGACCCACTGTCTATTTTTAGCCGCCTGCTCCCGCCCACGGCAACCTTAAAACCACCCACTGCTGTGAGACTTCCGTTGGGTCCCACAGGATCTGTGGGATCCCGGTCCAAATGCAGGGCTCTAGTGTGCATTTGTCCGATGCTCCCAGGACATCCTCACATTTGGTCCTACCAGGTCTGTGTGGCATTTTTCCCCGCCATATGATCCAACTCACCACCAAGTGGTCATCAGTTGACAGCTCAGTTTCTCTCTTCCCCTGAGTCTCTAAGACATACGGTTGCTGTCAGGATAATTTCCAGCCTTGTCTATCATTTTCTTGTTTGGACACTGTGGAAGTTCAAACTGACATAAATGAAATGCAGACACCTTACGGTAGGAGAAGTTTCCCCATTTATCAGGTCTGCTTGAATAGGTCTTCCTCATATGCAAAGGAGAAGAGTGCCCCTTTACAAATCAACATCCATTTTTAATACTTTTTCTGTGGGTGACATCCCGGCATGAACTCGCAAGATGTATCTCGTTAGCTCATCTCTTTGTTCCTTGTAGCTTGGCTCTTACAGTATCTATCTTACTACCTGTTCAGGATTGCTGGTACAGGGTCCTTCAGTTCTGCCCTTAGAACCTTAAAATTTCCTGCAAGGGCCTCACCCACTAACATTTCTTTGTTCATATAGTATTCCATGTTCAATGAATGTGAAAAAGGGACTAAATATTTCAAAGGAATAAATGGTTGAGTATGATTAAATGGAAAAATCATTTTACATGAGATATTATACCATAATTGCTGTTGCTATTGCTACACCTACAGTACACATGCGCATTGCTTTATATTAAGGTATAGTGAAATAAGATATTTGACTGAAAATGCACTCTTTAATAGCAGTCCTTAACATGACTACAACAGGCACCCAACGAGCATTGAACACCAAATACACAGAGCAGAAACACAAGGTTGTCAGACGCCAAACACATGATGGGAGATTTACACAGGCTAAGAACACACAAGGATCGTACAGGGTACACACAAGACATGGGCAAACGCGTGCGACAATAGGGAAATGCAACCATTAACTGTCAGGGTCAGCACCTGTTTATCCCTGTCATGGAATGAGTCAGCGCATAGGCAGCCCTTTGTCAGCGAACTTAAATATCTTAGCTGCCCTATCGCTTGTGAGCCGCTATTCCCATTATCTTTGCTGTTAATGCTGTTTTATATTATTGGTTTCATAAGTCATGCTTGTCATTTACCACTGTTTGTCATAACTTAACCATTGTACAAATTTGTTAGTTGAGATGCAGGGAAAGACCTACCAGCATTTTAAATGAGCAATGTTTGTGCATTCGGCTTCGGCTAAAATACTCATGTCATATTCATTGTCATTTTTCTTCTCATCTGTTATGTTTATATAGTATCAATACTTGCAAACAAACACACTAGCTGCCAAATCATTCTCATTTATTGATAAAACTTTGTAATTGCATCTTCGTATACAGTTTACTTACCACCATTCAAACTTTCCAAACTTCCTAGTTTACGTGGGGAAACCGAGGGGCTGTACCACTTGGATAAAAGAAAGGGGTTTCGCATGAGGTTGGTGGGTGAAGCCATTTGGACAGGGGTATTTTAATTGTTATGACTGTACCTAAAATGTATTTTTAGGTGCAATAAGACAGCTGGGTGTTCAAGTTAATTAGTTAATTGATTTCTGATGGTTAATTGTTTTGGGTAAAGGTTCTTCGTGTGGGTGGGGTTACAGCTTGCCTTAGGCCAGTGGTTCTCAAACTCAGTCCTCAGGACCCACTGCCCTGCTTGTTTTCCAGCTATACCTGCCCTACACACTGCTGATTACCTGGATCAGGTGTGTTCAGTCAATCAGAAACTGAAAGACAGCTGGGACTTGTCTGTGGGGCAGGGATAGCAGGAAAACAAGCAGGCCTGTGGGTTCTGAGGACCGAGTTTGAGAACCACTGTCTTAGGCTGTATTAGGTTCCAAGGCCTGAGTTTGAGAACCACTGTCTTAGGCTGTATTAGGTTCCAAGGCCTGAGTTTGAGAGGGGTCATGGGGGAGGTAACGTGTTGTGGCTGGTATGTAATGGATTTTCTGTACAGGGTCTAGTAAGATATAGCCTAATGCTTGTTTATTTCCATTTGTCTCAGTTTTCATTTTGGATTTTCTGATATTGTTATTATACTGATGTTGCCTGCATGGATGTTAAGGAAAAGGGGGAAAAATACAAAAATAAAACCCTTCACTTTTGTGGGAAACCTTTTGGGCCTCTTTGACTACTTTGCCGCGGACTATCCTGCCATAGTCCCAGTCCTTTGTCTTCTTGGTTTTGTCTTTCCAGTTCCTTGGTTTTTGTTATTAGTTTCCCTGTCCGGTTCTGTTTTAATCCTGTCCACCCATTCCCTGTATGCCTTGCGCACGCCTAGTGTTCGCACATAAGGTGGGTGGTAATGTCAGGGTCAGCACCTGTTTCTTCCAATCTTTCATCTTCTCCCCATTTGGCCAGCAGGTGATGCTGGTCATCCTGTCCTCCCCATTGTTAGTCTTTAGTATTTCCCCTGCTTCCTTGATGGCTGCATAGCTCAATGAGCTGAGCATGTGGCTACTTACTGTATCAACCCCTTGGTCTTATGTCCTAATCCCACCACCTGTTTTTGTATTTTTGTAGACTTTGTTCCCTTGTGTTTCATTTGTATCAGTTTTCTAGTTCCTGTGTCTTTTGATTTGTATTCAGTTTTGGTTTCATGCTTTGTGCCTGTGGGTGTGTATTACCTGTCTGTTATTCCCCAGTGTTAGATTTGGTTTCTGTGATTCTGTCAGTTTCTTAGATTCCCTGTTTGATCCCTCAGTTCATTGATTTAATTATTAGTTTCACCTGTTGCTTGTTTTCTTGTACCAGTCCTTGTGTCCTGCCCCCTTCCTGATTGGTTAATTGTTTCATGTCTCACTCCTCCTGTGTCATTACCTGGTTCAATTGTGTATTTAGGTTCCTTCCATAGGTCAGCTCCTCAGTGTGTCACTGTTTGTTGGGAATGTATTTCATGTGCATTTGATAATGTTAGCGCTGTTTAATTTTCGCCTGCCTGCCTGCCACCTTGTTGCCCTGTCCCTTTGTAGTTGGTCTAGTTTCTGTGCTAGAACTTCCAGAGTTCATGACATGAACAACAATACAACACGGGCTATTTAGAATTGCAGGCTGGGACATGCACCCCACAGGAGCAACAATATGATGTATATGAGCATAATGGAACAAGAGTTAAATCCATGTTCAGTCTCCCTCTCTCAGGAGAACTAGATAACCATTCAAGATTTGGTTATCTGACAAAACACCAGGTACAGTTTCTTTTCCACACCAGCTGGTGTTGCTGGCCTTCCCATTCTGTGTTCTGCTAGTGCTCCATGATTTTGCACTCGTGTTTCTGTGCTCTCTAGGCTGCCATATGGCTGAATGAGCTCAGTGTGTGGCTATGAAGTGTTCAATAGTGATTAGTTTTGTATTCCCCATGTTGTTTTCTTGCATTTTATTATTGGTTCTTGTTAGTTTCAGCACGTTTCCCGATTGTATGACGTGTGTCTTACCTGCGTTTCCTGTATTTCTTCAGTGTTAGTTTTTCCTCATGTTTAGTTTCTTCTTGTTGTTTCTTGTTTTAGCCTCCTGCCTATGTGTGACTCCTCACGATTTATTTTCTCATCTTTTGAGTTTCTTTCAAAATAATATACTTCAGCTGCAAGAATTTTGTCATTCGCAAGACACTGTCTTAATAGAATGAACTCATGCTGATGATCCAGTACACACCTGCTTAACCCTCTGGGGTCTAGCGGTAGGAAACTTCCACTGACTGAGACATGATCACAGATTTCTTCAAATATCATAAACTTAATTCATGGCAAATTATTTCCTATATATTTGTTTTGCCATTTCACTCACCTTTTTTTTAATGCATATAAGTATTCATCCATTTTCCAAACCGCTTATTCTACTGGGTCGCGGGGGGTCCGAAGCCTATCCCAGAAGCAATGGGCACGAGGCAGGGAACAACCCAGGATGGGGGCAGTTTAGTAACTCCTATTAGCCTCAGCATGTTTTTGGACTGTGGGGGGAAACCGGAGTACCCGGAGGAAACCCCACGACGACATGGGGAGAACATGCAAACTCCACACCCATGTGACCCAGGCGGAGACTCAAAACCGCGTCCCAGAGGTATGAGGCAACAGTGCTAACCACTGCACCACCATGCCGCCCCCTATTGTAAATATGTCAGATTAATTTGAAGTTTGTAATCTGACATTACAAAATGCAGTTTGGAACATTTGCAGAAACATTATAAAAGTGCATAGTAAGAAAAGGTGCCAGTTTGTTTTGATCCCAGATATCTGATTACCAAAGTCTTGGCTACATGAAGATGACTAAATGCTGTAGTTGCAACAATGTTTCCCCAAGTGTTCCAAACTGCATTTTGCAATGTCTATACTTTGATGTCAAATTACGAACTTAACATCAATCTGACATATGTACACTGTACATTAAAATTAAGAGTGTAATGCCAAAAGAAATATATAAGAAATTTATTTGCCATGAATTAAGTTTATGATATTGAAAGAAATGTGTGATCATGTGAAAGTGTGTTCCCTACCCCTAGTCCCCACAGGGTTAAGGTGCTCCTGTATTTAATGTAAAGGTGTTGTAGACACAACCACCAACTCTCACCACCTGTGGTCTGCCTGTGAGGAAGCTGAAAATCCAGGCACAGAATTGGCTGTTCAGTCCCAGGTCCCTAAACTTGTTGAACCTTCCATGGAGGCTATTGTATGGAAAGCTGAACTATAGTCAATGAACAGCAATCTCACATAGTTCCCATGTTTCTTGTCCATGTGGCTAAGGGTGACGTGCAGGAAGTGATTGATGGCATCATCTGTTGATCTATTGCGTGGTAGGTGAACTGGAGTGGGTCTGTGGAGCTAGAGATAGAGGGCATGATGCCATCTCAAACACCTTCATAACTACCAATGTTAGTGCAGCAGGCTGGTTATCATTAAGGCATGAGGGCTTATTGTTCTTTGGTACTGGGACAATGATGGATCTTTTAAAGCATGTGGTGACCTCAGAGACTCAGGTAGAGACTCGTTAAAGATGGAGGTGTATGGAATATTATTTAGCACTACATAACGTAGAATACAAGCATTATGATATTATTTAAAAAGTATACCAAATATCCATGATGTAATCATTACATTGTAAACATTATAATGTAATCAACACAATGTAATCAACTGAGTATGTATTTGCACCTTTAGTTAGTCTGAGCTTCTGTTAGCTACTTTATGTTACTCCTGAATCTATGAATATTCACTTTTATTAGCGTATATTTTATCACTATGTTAAAGGACAAATATATTATCAACCTT
>JAODJX010000039.1:18103546-18119528 GCA_026776945.1 Isichthys henryi | reverse complement strand
CGGATGCTGTAAAGCGCTTTGAGACGATGTAATGTTGTGATAATGCGCTATACAAAAATAAATTTGTTGTTGTTGTAGTAGGTATGTCAGGGCAGAGAAATCTGTAAACTGTGTTGCAGACTGGCCCTCCAGGTCCAGAATTGGGAAACCCTGCTGTAGCTACACTGGCTATTCTTGTTCTGATCCTTACCTGTACATCACTTTGGACAGCACCATCCATTAAATTTAATCTTCCCTTTTATATGGTTACAGGACACGGTTGACCGATTGACGAGTCCAGTGATGCAACATAAACAAAGAAGAAATTTAAAGGCAAAATTATGTATTTATCTGCAGAAATTAGAACCTGCAACCACTTTTTGCCACATTCGAGGTAGGGGTCGGCCAGCTTAGCACACTGCTTAGCAGTGATGGCTGCCCATTCCTCTTGGCAGATTTGCCACATGCATACCACAAATTTCTGATGGGGCTGAGGTGGGTCATTCTAAGATCCGTGCATCTTTCTTCTTGCTAGTTATCCAGAACTGGGTACCATGACATTCACTTTATACACAAACTTGCTTTGTTTGTACATTCCACTCTGCAACATAATTATGTCTGTATCATTTCTAATGCAGCAACATTTAAAAATATTTGCAGGTTGTGAATACTTTTGTGACACGCTGCGGGTCATCGATCAAGACTGTTCTCTTTGTCTAGTTCTAATCCTGAACCACTTGTGCAGTTAAAGCTTCACTTTAAACCTTTAAGTATTTTTCTCCAGATGCAGTCTATCATGACTTGCTCGTACGATTCTCCTGTGTGCCACGCCCCTTCATTTACCTCATGTGAAACCCCTATTGTGACCGGCTTGTTTTGTGTATTTCAGTCCGCGTTCAAGTCTGTTTCCCTAGGTCTGTCATTGACGTTTTGTGTTGTATTGCCTGTTCCCAGTCAATAAACCCTGTTTGCCCGTATTTACGACTCCGAGTGCCTGCTTGCCTGCTCGCCTGACGCACGCCATGAGAGAATGACAGACCTCCCCGTAGAAGACTCATCTCTGCTAGCCGAGTGGCAATATGTCGGTTTGCTACAGGAGGTGATTTACAGGCTCAGCCAGCTTGAAGTCCGAGAAGACCCCAAGGCGCTGGAGCTGGCCAGCCGGAGTGGGACTCTCCTGGAGAAGATGTCCCCGCCTGGGAACGCGCATCTCCTAAAAGAGGTGCACGAAAACCTCCGGCTGCTGGTGCAGCATGTGACGGAGAGGAGGATTCAGCTGTTCACGCTGCACACAGAAGAGATTGTAAACCCGCCATCTGTCCTCTCGGAAACGGTGCAACCTCCAACAGCAGCGAGCCAGAAGAAGAAATAGAAGAAGCGAAAGGAGAGGAGACCAGTGGAAGCCCCGAAGATCTTCCTGGGGGCTTGCTCTCTCTCCGCAGGGCTCACCCCAGGCATCCCCACCGTCTCATTTGTACAGGTGCCTGGAGCCCGCACTGCTGCCACAGGGCTGCCGCAGCTAGCAGCTTACAGCTTCAGGGAGGCATGCCTGGCTAATCAGGGAGCCAGGGCAATATGGGATGCTATCCCGTAGGTCCAAAGAGCTCTTAAAGGGGCAACACCTGCTTTTACGGCGCCAACCCTGGCAGCAATAATTGATGTCCCTGTTCTGCCTGCAGTTCCGGACCCGCCTATTCTGCCTGTTCCAGACCCGCCTGTTCCTGACCCGTCTGTTCTGCCTGTCGTGCCTGAACTGCCACCGACAGAGGCTCATGCTGCGTCCGAGGCCCCCACAGCACCCTTAGTGGTTCCTTCAGTGCTGTCACCCTGCTGGGCTCCAGTCCCATCGACTGACGGCCCGCCCCCCCCCTTGCTACCGCGCCGCCTGCTGTTCCGCCCGAGGCTCCTGCTACAGCGCCGCCTGCTGTTCCACTCAAGGATCCTGCTACGGCTTTGCCTGCTGCTGCACCTGGGATCCCGCCTCCTCCACCTACTGCTCCGGCCCAGCCCCAGCTCCACCCACGCCTGACACCCGTCCCTGCTCCGCCCGTTCCTGAGGCACCTGCTCTGTCCGTTCCTGCTCCATTCCTTATTGAGGTGCCTGCTCCACCTGTCCCAGTTCCGCCCATTCCTGAGGCACCGCCTCCACCCATTCCTGAGGCACCGTCTCTGCTCAAGGTCCCGGGCGCCGCCTCTGCCTGCTGCTCCGCCCGAGGTTCCTCTGCCTCCACCTCTTGCTCCACCCATGACACCAGTCCCATTCCCCGAGGAGGACTGTCTGAACAATGCTCCTTCCCCCTTGGAGGAGGAGGAGCTCAAGTAGGATCCCTCAGGGACCTCCCTGATGGGTCCCCCTTCGGTGGCTTGTCGGCCGCCTTTGGTCCCACCTCCGATGTCTTGTCGGTCGCCTGCGGGTTCCCCCACTTCAACTCATCAGTTGTCTGCGGGTCCCCTCCCTATGGCTCGTTGGTGGACACCGCCTTCGCTTGCTGTGGCTGCACTGTTGCCTGCTGCAGCTTCCCCTCCCTCCTTGCCTTAGCTGGGATCCCCTCCACCTACCTCCTCGCCTCCTTCGTCTGTCCCTCCTGCTCCGGCCTCGTGGTCGCCTGCTGCCCCTGTAGCTGCCATCTTCCACCCATTAGGGTTTCCTCGGGCTCCCCCTTGTCCACCGTACTGGTTTTGGCATTCCTGTTTTGTCCCTCCTGTCTCTGCTCCTCGTCCCTCTGTGCCTCCCGTGTTTACTCCTGGTCCTTTTGTTCCTCCATTCTCTGTTCCCTCTGTATCTCCTTTTCTGGTTTGTCTGTCTGCATTTCCCATTCTGTATCAGGTTCTGTCCTGTTTGTTGCCCTTTTTTGTGTGTCCGTCCTGTTCCCAGTCCTTCGTTGATGGTCTTCACGTTTGTCTTCCAGGTCCCGTGTCCCCAGTCCCGTCTCGTCCTTCGCCTCCCCTAGGACACTCCCGGAGTACACGCCTTGGGGGGGCGATTCAGTCATGACCTGCTCGTACAATCCCCCTGTGTGCCACGCCCCCTCATTTACCTCATGTGAAACCCTGATTGTGACCAGCTGTTTCCTGTTATTTCGGCTTGCCTTGTATCTTTCAGTCCGCTTTAAAGTCTGTTTCCCTAGGTCTGTCATTGACATTTGTGCCTGTTCCCAGTCAATAAACCCTGTTTGCCCATATTCATGCTCCGAGTGCCTGCTCGCCTGATGCACGCCGTGACACAGACTACGACAAAAGAACTTTGATCATATTGAAAATCCAAATAAAGTGTAAATCCAAAACTGTTTTCATTAAAACATTAAGGATGAAAATCCTGCACAGAATCATGCAGTGTCTCTCTAGGTTTTGCTTCAATATTCAGCTTTACTAGTTTGCACTTAAATTAAATGTTTTTAAAACATATTCTTAATTTCTTTGCAGTGATGATAGTCACACACATTTTAACACATGTACCTTTAGTAGAATACACACAGCAAATACAGATTACAAATAAGTTTATTTTTTCAATTTCCAAGAGCATGAAAAACCATTACTAAGGTTTGTAACAACTATATAAATTTGAAATACTGTACAAGCTACAATATTCAATAAAAAGCAGATTTTGCAAATTCAAGTGGCTTTTTAATGATGGCAATAAATGCAGACTGATGTTTACACGCTGTTGTCATAGAGGCAAGCTTGATGTTTGATTAGGCTCTTTGCTATCCGTAAAGGTAAACTCAGAATCATTTTGTCACAGGTCAGCACAAGAAAATTGATTCATGTATTTGTATGGCGGAAAGAGGCTGGATGAAAAAGTAGTTTTTATATATAAGACTTGTTTGCATATAAGAGTAACGTTTAAGAACAGTGACAGTAAATTATTCTCACACACACATACAGTATGCATATTAAATCTTGGTTTAATCCTGATTCTGCTGGCAGAAGGCTACATGGCAAGTTCCTTCCAGGCTCAAAGTTCCTAAGACAGCAGTACACAAGAACAAGGTTAAACAGAAGACACTGGGAGTGACCAAAAACTAGCCAAGTAGAGGGTCAAACCGAGTTTCTAATGGCAACAGTTTCTCATGAATTGGATGATGCCATCAAGTGACCTTCAAATGGAAAGGGAAGCATTAAGTGCAGGTGTGAAGTGCACTACTAGGACAGTTTGTACCAGGCTCCTACAAGAGGCCAGTCCTTAATTTCGAATACAGAAAAACCAGGCTGCAGTCTGCAGATGTACCAGGGTGTTTTGGTTACACTAGATTTGTTTTGAAAACTGATTAAAATATACTTTGAGACTTTATTATTATTTTCTATGATTTATTACGGGATTCTCTCTTGGTGGATCACACCACACTTATCTGGCATGTAGAGCGGATTATCGGGGATTACAGTGGGGGGGGGGATTTTGATTGTCTATTTACCTGTTTGTTTGTTTGTTCTTGCATAAGAACATGTTTTGTTGTTGTTTTGGTTAAGTAGAAGATGTATGTGTTTTCTTTTGTCGCTTAATTAATGTTTATTGTAAATTATTTTTTTGTAAAAATCCCTCCCGTCTGTTATGGGATAATCCGCATCCCTGGTTTAGTAGAGTGGAACTCCTGTTTCACTCTCTCTTTTAAACGTGCCATGGTGGTGAGAGGTATGTGTGGTTTGCGCGCGATATTTTATTTTCGAAAGTTAATGAACTATGTGTATGTGACCAGGTGAGTTTCCCCTAATGAGAGATATATTGTTACTTTGATGCAGAAAGGAGGGATACAAGACCTGTGTCTGTATTTGTTTTCTGTGCAGAAATACACCTGTTTGAATTACATGTTGGTATCGTCCCGTCATTGATGCACAACTAAAACTACAATCTGCTACACAAAGAAATTTTATTATTCAAAGACACACACCCATAAATTGAGAAATGAATGAAACAAAAAATTGTGCTGTGGTTTCTTAATTTTTTCCAGAGCTGCAACAGCAGCAATGTTTGTGACAAAAGTAAAAGATCCTTTAGGATTCCAAAAATTGTAGAAAAAAATAAAAACAGAGAGGCCAGATGAAGTTTTGCCTAGTGTTTCCGCCAACAATGGTTACAAGAATGGATCGTGCTGAGAAGAACCTTGACCTTGAATTTGTAGGGATCATTTTGTAAATGGTAAGAATAATGATAAAAATTAGTAGTATTTCCATGTGTTCAGTTTCATAGATAAGACTAGTGATCTTCGTTAGTTGGTGAACTTCAGCTTAGTTTTTTTTTTAGCATGTTAAGGTTACCACATCTCATGATCCCCGTTCTGTTTATGGTTGTGGTGACTGATGTAACTTAAACTGATTACAAGTAATTTTACGGATTTCTATGTCACATGATTATGAGTGGTAAGCTGGTTACATAAAATTATTGCCTCATTTTTAAAATGATGTGGAAACATCTTAAAGACCATTCTTATCCTTTCATGTTAGTCAAAAGTTAGCCACTTTGTATGACAGATAGAACATTAACTAGCACCAGCAGTGAAATTGGGACATAGCAGTCTGTCAGTATCACAGATGTCAAGCAAAGAAAGCAAAAAATGCAACTGAGACAGTACCTTCAGCTAAATGAAAGCTGCACATCCAGGGGTAAAATAAATCAATCAATAGATTACCTTTAAAACACATTCATGTCAAACCAGATTTGTTTTAATAATGACAACAAGCACATCACGGTAATGTTAACATTACAATACAGAGTACTGTCATTGCTTAACATTATATTATTGTTGTCATTGGGCCACTAATGACATCCATGAATATGCAGAGACTGTGAGTGAGTACATAAGCTTGTGCACTTCCATATGTGCCCCTCGCAGGACTGTGCGCATGTTCCCCAACCAAAAACCCTGGTTTAATGGGGACATAAAACAGAAAATCAGGAAGCGGCAGGAGACCTTCAAGTCGGGAGATCAAGTAGAGTATAAGAGAGCCCGCTACGAGCTGCAGAAATCCATCAGAGCAGCGAAACGGGGTCACTCGCAAAAACCTGAAGGCTACCACCTCAACCATAACACGTGCAGCATGTGGCAGGGAATCCAATCTGTCACGAACTACAGGAGAACCACAACAACCACAGACCCCGAGACGCCACCCTTAAAGACAACCTTAACACCTTTTATGCCAGGTTTGACAGACTGAACACAGACACACCCTCAAGACAGACACTGTCTTCCAGGTGACACACGCACAGGTCCTGAAAGCACTGAAAAAAGTTAACCCCCACAAGGCTGTGGGACCCGGTGGAGTCCCTCCCAGAGTTCTGAAGGCCTGTTAGGAACAACTGGCTGGTTTGTATGCTGATATATTCAACATGTCACTATCCCAGGCAGTAGTTCACCGTATTTTTAAATCCTCCACCATCATACCAGTCCCCAAAAGACAAGACACATCCACTCTAAATAACTTCAGACCAATGGCACTCACACCAGTTGTCCTTAAGCAATTAGAAAACCTGGTTCTCACCCACATCAACCACATGGTCCCAGACACCACAGACCCCCTGCAGTTTGCCTACTGTCCTAATTGTTCAGTGGATGATGCATTAGCAATAGCCCTACACCACACTCTGCAACACCTGGAATGTAGCAAAACGTATGTCAGGATGCTTTTCCTGGACTACAGCTCTACTTTGAATACCATCCGCCTGGGCAAGCTGATCGAGAAGCTGACAGACCCCGGCGTCCCAACTCCCACCTGTAATTGTATTCTGAACTTCCTGAAAGATAGACCACAGGTGGTGAGAATGGGAGGACGCGTGTCTGCTGAGTTTACAGTCAGCACTGGATCCCCACAGGGGTGCTGCCTCAGTCAAAAACTCTTCACCCTGTACCCTTATGACTGTGTCTCCACCCAGTATAACTCTGTCGTCATTAAATATGCTGACAACACTACTATCCTGGGGCTCAACAAGGGGGGGACGAGTCGGGGTACAGGACCCTGGTACATAACATTCTTGTCTATGGAGAGGAAAATGACCCCGTCCTCAATATAGACAAGACCAAAGAAATAGTACTGGAGTTCAGGAAGAATCCTCCCCCTCTATAGCCTCTTATCATCAAAGGGAATGAGGTTGAGTGGGCCAACAGCCACAGATTCCTGGGACTGCAGGTTACATCAGACCTGAGCTGGACTCCTAAGACCACAGCCACAGTGAAAAAGCCCAGCAAAGGCTCTATTTCATTAGGCTGCTCAGGAAAACCGGCCTGAACCATCGCCCTCTCACTCAGGCCTACAGAGGACTGATAGAGAGTATCCTCACTGCAGACATCACTGTCTGGTACGGGAACACCACACAGGCAGAGAGGAAGACTCTGCAAAGAGTGATGAAGACCGCAGAGAGGATCATGGGGATAAAATATAAATTATTAATAATAGAGATTTGTACTTACACATGAATGCACCAAAATATTTCATCCAGACTTTTTCCTTAGAAGACATAAATTTTTGCTTCAGTGTTACCTGCAACATTTGAAAAACCAGTTTTGTCTGATCTTGCAAAAGTTTAGTGAGAAAATGCAAACTCTGACCAAATGGCAGAGCTGAGAAGGTCCCTGGACACCAAATGGCCTGATCTCTCAGACCAAATATCGTTTGAGGAGACAGGACTGAAAGGCTCCTGGGCTTCTGCTGAGAAATGCTAGTGCTCAGGAGTGAGATCCTCTGACTGGGCAAGCAGGTCAAAGCCAAACTGCTGACAGGTGAGAATACAGTCAGCTGCCAGTCAATATCTGAGTCACTTACCTGTGAGTACTTTAGGTTTCCATTGCCTTAAACATGACAGTGAAGGAGAACACACCACATTGGAATCCATTTTAAGTTTCCAAGCTGTTTTCCTGTTTTCATTGGACAGTGTACATTGGCTATGGGTAATTTATAATTAGGTTTTTAATGTTTTGTCAGTTTTCTATGGACCCATGGGGGTCATGGACATCTTCATTAAACTCAATTTTGCATTCAATTTAGTACATCATGAACACAAAATAATAATAATAAAAAACTGTTTGTGGTCCCTCTGAATCTCCAGACTTTTCCAAAGAATCACAGTGAAATAAAGATAGGCCTGTGTTGTTGTTTTATGAATTTAGATATAATTTTTTTTTCCAGATAATCTGTTTATTATTCAGTAATTTGACCTAATCCCATTCAAAATCTCTAATTAAAACCCCATTGTAACTCACTAAAAATTCAATTAAAAAATGGGCTTTAAAAAATGTTACACAGATGCTGTCTGTTGCTGGCATCTTTTTATGTACTTCACCAAAACAGCAATGATTCAGTTGTCCATACTTTAATGAAGCTGTAAAAAACAGATTTGCATCTCTGGTACAGAATCCAGTATATCTTTGTCTGAATTTTATCATACTAACAGACATGACTGGTCAGTGTGATTGTTTTGATTTAAATGTACAAATTCCAATAAATTCTGACTTCAGCAGCTCCATGTGGACTGGTGAGATAACATTCTCAGCCTGGAAAGACCAGTGAAATGAGCAACACCATGGTCAACAGACAAAGGAAGAATATAACAATGTGACAATGTGACTGTTATGTAAAATATTAGTTTTGTTCTTACACAGGAATGTTGAATTAATGATGCTCATAAATTTCCAAAATGCCAGAAATCAGGCTTTTTATATATTAATTTGATATATTTGATATCTATGTGTTTGGCCATGCACTTAGATTTTTCAATTTTTCTAGTCTATTGTTTTACGCATTAGAATACACACACTGATGAGCCAGAATATTATGACCTCCCCCATGTGACAAGAAAAACATTCACTATCATATAAAAAAGGCCATGTCGAGATCTGGGATATACTAAATGGTAAGTCTGCATTTTGTACTTGTAGTCATTGTGTTGAATGCAGAAGAAAAGGGCAAGGATATAGACCTGACTGATAAGGGCCAGATTGTTATGGTTATATGACTCTTGTACTGCCAATTGTACTGGTCAGAGCATCTCTGAAATGACAAGGCTTGTAGGGGTACTCATCGTTAGCTGTGGTCAGTACCTATACAGAGTGACCCGAGGAGGGAAAACCAGCTGTCCATGGCTTGGAGTGCATTAACCCACTTATACCATCTTTACCACACATTTGGCTTACATATTTGTACGTAGAGACATTATTTTCACGCCTCTGTACCCGTGCTTTTGAAACATGTAAATGTGCGCATTAACCCTTACTTATCTAATACGGGTATTAAGCAAATAGCAGTTACAGGTTTAGGATTCAAAACAGGCAGGAAATATGAAATGTACAAGTGGCATGCTGAGATGTCATCTTTAGTGAGTTTTGTGCTGTATTATACAAAAATCTGTTCCTGTGACTTGGAGAATTCATCGTTGAATGAGCTATGCTCTGTATGAATATATGATTAGAACCTTTTTATTCTTCAGGTCTTTTTTCGTTCTTTTGATGAAGTTAAATAGATAGCTCAGAATAAATATATGGTATTTAAATTACTTGAAGGCCTGGTAATTGCGGTAAAAGCTCTGAAGCGGATGTCAGTACTGTACTTGTGTGATGTGTAATAAGAGAAGGAACAGATGTGAGACTTGACAGCATAAAGGCTTCTGATGGATGCTCAAGGGAGACATCTCAGCCAAAGACTAATTTTGTGTTAACAAATAGAAAATTAAGGTAATTATTCTGAATGTTAGGATACACACACGCACACAGACACACACAAACAGCCACATATATGCAGACTGGACTAAGAACTTCCTCTTATTAGTATTTTCCAGTTTTTAATCTTTTACTACATTGCATATCCTTGTATTTTTTATTGCCTTGTTGTTACCGCATGGCATGGTACAGGCAGGAAAAAGGTGACAATCCACTAGTGGCTCCAAGACAAAAGGGGGGTTTATTAAAGAAACAGAACACAGTGGGGTAGACAACAAAGCAAAAGGACCACGAGGTGTCAGAACTAAACAGGTGAAAATAAGTAATAGAACCATACAGTACATACAGCATCCGAGCAACCACAGGAACAGGACTAGGCAAAGAGGAAGAATACAACATACAGAAACATAAGCACAGTAAATAACACACAGAGTAACTTCTCAGAATGACTCATTAAGGAAAAGAACACAGGCAGGCACTAAAATACAAACAGGTGGAACAAATAAGTAAGACAATCACTGAACTAAGACGCTTAAGACAAACTAGAAAACAATCTGACACTAGGAAACTAAAGCAAAGGAGAATAATTACAAAATCATGAAGGCACAAAACCAAAATAACACAAAAAGGGCAAAATACGGGAAGGAACTAAGACTTGGGAACAGAAGACTAATACTATAAACACTAGAAAACAGCAAAAATTCAAATAAGCAAAGTAAAGAGGTTATGCTACAGTAGTTTTAAGCCACTCTCAAACCCATGACCAGCAGGTTCCGTCTCTGAGCTACATGCTCGGCCCACTGAGCTATGCAATGGTCCGGGGAGTGAGGAAAGCACCAGGGTTGAAAGAAGCAATAGGGAGGAGGACAGGATGGCCAGCAACACCTGCAGGCCAACTTGGTAGGAGACACAAAAGGCAGGGTTGGACGGGTGCTGACCCTGAGACCATCCTCCTTCAAGCATTTTTTGATGTTTTCAAAAGTAACTCTAATAATAATAGATAACAATAATGTGAACCTTCATGTACAATACTGCAAGACCACACCCACTTCAACTTCAACACATCTCCCCCAGCCTATTTTACCAGACTAATTAAATGGTTTTTATTTTGGAAGTTTTTTGAGTATTACTCAATTACATTTTAAGATATTGATTTGATGTATTTTAGTGAGCTATGGAAATATTTTCTAACTAAATGTTAATACTTTGGTTATGTCTGTTGAGTTCTCCTAAGAGGTGTCTCAGCATCAGAGGGACATAACACACAAACAGCAGATACCAACCTGAAAGAATGATGTCACTGAAGAATGTCTAGCAAGCATAATGGGGAAACCCCCGGGTCTTGCCCCCAACACTCTGTCTAACTAGCTTTGGAAAGGCTTGGCAAGCCGAGGGCTGCATGAGGAGATAACACAGGGAATTAAATAACCTGGCTGGGACTTTTTTACATTTCTGGAAGGGGACTATAGGCTTGGAGGTGTCAAAAATCCTCCCTCTGCTTCCAGCATCTTGCTCATCCAATGTTAATTGTGTAAAAGCTTGTTAAATGAGGTTTCTAATAAATCCTGTGTTATTCAACGTGCCTTCCATTCTAATCTCACTCTGCAGCCTGCTTCACTCGTCATTTTCTTTTATACTTATGAACTGATTGGATTAACTGCATTTTTAATGTCATTTTTTTGCTTCTCCCTCTCTCTCTCTCTCTCTCTCTCTCTCTCTTTCTCGCACACACACACACACACACACACACACAGGTAAGCATATCTTTACGGGGACCACTCATTCATTTCTATGAGAAAAATGCTAACGTTAACTATAATAACCTTAACCCCTACCCAGCCCTAACCATAACCATAAGTAACCAAGCTAAATAAAAGAGTTTACCAGGAAACTGTTGCCCATAAGGGAAAAAAAACAGGTATTCATCACGTTGTGAGGACATTGCGTCCCCATACGGTAAAGTATACCTGCTCACACACACGCACACACACAATTTTTTATTGACACATTGTCACAATAATATCTGACCTCTTTTTTAAACTCTGTGTATTAAGTGATCTTGCTTTGTTTTTTTGGAAAACAAAAAAAAATATTTGACTAGCTATTTTTTAAATCCACACATCTGTCTTTTATAACCAATTATCCAGCAGAAGGTCATGACAAGCCTTGAATCTGTCAGAGGAATCGAGAAAGACAAGGTGCTCTGTGGATGGGATGCAACTCCTGAGTAGGGCACAAACTGAGGGCAGTTTATTGTCAATTATCTTAATATTTTTTGCCTGCAGGAGGAATCCTGACTGCACAGGAAAACACACATGGAAAATTGGGAGAACACACTCCCGTAGAAAAGTAAGATTAAGAATACGTGCTTCAGTATTATTTGTGAATATAGTCGAATTATTTAGGAAAAACGGACCCGTTTCTAATTTTTTGTGGATTTGTTGCTGCTGATCGAGTATGATCATATATAACGTTAAAGAAGTAAGATGCATGAAGAAATACTCCGCATCAAGCTTCTTCCACAAGGAATGCAAAGTCGTGAAAAATTCCCATAAAACCCGAAACCTATAATTTTTTTGCCAGCGTGCTTCATACCGGGAAACTGAATTTATATATTCAAATTACTGTTACAGTTAAATCTTATCAGTTACCTCACATAAATGTATAGTGATGCTAGCCTACAAGTGCCGGACTTAAGACTTTTGTAATGGGACTTGTTTTGTGATCCTACAGCTAATAGTAAAAGAAAACCTAGCTAAGGAGAATACTGACAGTAACGATAGTTTAGCAGGTTGAAGTCTGAAACAGATTTTATTGAAACAAACGATTTAAAATAGTTTCTCTGTTCGCAACGATAAAGCACAACCTATGATATAATTTCATACATTTCTTTAAGATCATTTCTACTAAAGAAGGAATCGGGTATCAATAGCGTGTATATTAAAAGATTTTTTTTATATAATTTATTACGTGTTATATTTACATTTAAAATGGTCAGTAATTTTTGGAAACCAAAAATACAAGAAATTAGTTAATGGAACAGTTACAATAAGTTAACTGGAACAAGTTAACACGACGTGAAGGTTTTCCAGAAGAAATTCTTGCATCCTGCCTTGCGTTCACGAGGAGCCAGAGCTGGACCGGCGGCTCGTTCAAGTTCGAGACGCACTTCTTCCTGATCCGCTCCGCGGGACAGGTCGTCAGGCTCCAGCGCTTCGTTCTCTACCCGCACCATTTCGGACAGCAATTCTTCTAGGGCAGTTCGGGCAATATCCTGTGAAAAAGATACCCAGTTTTTGGAAGTTTATGTATGTACATTGTTTCAGATACCTTATGGACGTTACGTTAAAAGATCCACAGAATTGATAACTATAAAGACACATACCAATTCTGTAAATTAAAATATTCATGACTTGTTTTTTTTTTATTGTCGGACTTTTGATACTCCATGTAACTTATAACAAAACAAATAATATGAATTGAAAACTAACAGAGCATTGAAGATAATGCACCCTAGTAAAAGCTTGGATTATTTAGACCAAATTGGTTCGAATCCCATATAGGCTAACTTGAGGAAGGTTGCAATACGTTCTTTGAAAGATATATATTTTTTATTTAATTTATTAGTTTTAAGTTTATTCTTTCAAAAATACAGTTAAACGCGTAAAAGGCAATTCACCATTACGTACGTTACACTTAAATTCAAATACAATATTCTAATGCCATACCTGTTTGCTTGCAGGTGCAAGCAGGGATCTCTGGAGCAGCTGGCGCAGTTTCAGGTCTGACGGTGCTGCAGACACGCTGCTAACTGCCAGCGCTAGAGAGAGGAGCGCAAGAGCGTATTGGATACGACCTGAAAGCATCCTTCCCAAATTCTCACGAACGATTTGAAGTTCAAATGTAGCGTAACTGACAAGACTGCTGTGTGACACCTTCTGTTACACAAGACGCACAAACCTGCTTTTTAAACAATTAATTTGACGTCAGCTGGAGAGGGGAGGAGCGGCTCCCTTTAGAGACCTGAGCGGCGTTGTCTCGCAAGTGATGCGGTGACTAAAGTTTCCACGAATAATTGCTACTTCCTTCGGAAATTATCATTTGTTCAGCACCTTGCTATGTCATTCGTAAAGGAAGTCCGCACACGTAATTCACAAATATACGGTTTAAGGTGTCATCTATATTTAGGCCTATTTTTATATTTCCTCCAAGCTGTATAGCTCTGCCATTTAAATTCCAATTACACTGCAAGTGAGTGTATGCTGTATTGGCTCAAAATTGAGTTTCACACATACGAAGAAGTTTATTGTTAAGCTAAACACATCAACTACCAAAACAATGATAACTATAAAAACCACGATTGTAACATTAACATTAACAAAATCTGACACAACACTGCCAAGCTCAAATGGATACCTTTTCCTGGGTCATTAGGTTAATTTATGGTAACTCTCTTGCACCAATTTACATTAAACAACATATTCTTAATTATGAAAACAAAAAGGCTGGAAAAATTATATACATGTAGCACTTTTTTTTGTGCCGTTGTGTGAACTGGTTGCACATACAGTAAGCTCTCTGTCACTTTCCAGGGTCCACACCTTCTGTGCTTTCTATAGCCACTCTCTTATTTAGAAGAATACTGCGCAACAGCAATTAAAGACACTTTTTTGGTCTGGAGAGGAGCTGTTACTTTGGAGATGGAGCACAACATACAAGTAAGACCTGGCAGTGTCTGAGTTATATTTATCACCACCTGCTTTCTCGTCGCTCTGGAATGGGGTGGTCCATGCTCTGTTGTTACTGGTATCAGTCTCAAAGAAGAAACACTATTTAGACCCAGAGAGTACCAAATGACTCACAGGGTATCGTGCACTTTTTGAAAGCTTATTGTGAAATGCTGGCCATTGTAAAGGTGGGGGTATGAAAATCACAGAGAGCAAGATGGGGTAGGTAAGAAAAGAATTTCACCACAGGGATCAATAAAGTATTATTATTATTATCATTATTATTATTATTATTATTATTCCCTTATTATTTAGTTGCATCTCATGTGGTCTTTTTCACATTATCCCAATGGGTACCCTAAGAAAATCTTTCTCAATAGTGAGTGGCACGATCCAGTTAAAGTGGGAATGAACAGTTACTGTAACAAACTGAACAAATGAGTTTATTTCATTTAAGCAATGAAAACATACTTAAAGATTAGCAATATACAGGCAGTCCCCAGGTTACGACCAAGATCTGTTCCCTAAGTCTGTCTTTAAGTCAAATTTCTAGGTAAGTTGGAACAATGATAATTCTGTAAAAAAACAACAATAATAGTAATAATACAGTAGTAATAAAGTGACATACAATACTGTACTGTACCTTGAGACAATTAACCTCTAAAGCTGTACAATGTTTTCATGAGCATCACAAAAATAGTTAATGTATTTATTACCAATCATTGTATTTAGCTCCAATTTTTTATGTAATGGCCTTTATGGCAGCCCATTTGTAAGTACACTTTGTCTGTAAGTCAGACTTTCTCAGCCTGAGCACTGCCTGTATGGACAGATCTTATTGCCTGCTGTTTGGAGGAGAGTTTTCCAATTTGAAAATTTTGTACCAATTTGAAAATTTTGTATGCAAATGAATTTCAGGGTAGGATCTTCTGGGTCCTTCTCAAACAAAATATAAATTTTGCTCAGTTTCTAGGTCTTTTGAAATATTAGACTCTTCATTGCCACATCAGAGATGCAAAGTGGGAAGAAAACTGGAATAGGGCAACATTTTCAACTAAGAACACAATTGGTGGAAACACCTTTTTAAATGACACCTTTTTAAGACTTCTCATTTGTAATTCGTCATATTGTTCTTGAGAGAGAAATGGAGTCGTAAGTATTAATGTGCTTTGTAATGATATTGTAATGCTTGTACAGTAGGTGCTTTAAAGCAAACAGATGAGTCCTATCTTGATGGAAAGATATTGGAGCATCCTCATCCTTGGTGTTTAACTGTTGCCAAAACATTATTCGGTTTGGTCACTTTCTGTACTCTTCAAACAAAAGGTTCCATATAGAACCTTTAAGGGTTCTATAGCTTGTTACATATATGACACCCTCAAAAGGATCTATATGGAACCATTATAGAGGGTTCAATTAAAAGAACCCAAAAGGTTCTTTGATTTAAAAAAGAGGGTTCTAAACAGCACCTTTAAAAGGTTCATTTGTACTCATATTTTCATTAATATTTTATTAATATTTTATTAATATTTAATCATATAATCAATAATGGGGGCGGCATGGTGGTGCAGTGGTTAGCACTGTTGTCTCACACCTCTGGGACCCGGGTTCGAGTCCCCGCCTGGGTCACATGTG
>JAODJX010000039.1:18076990-18089850 GCA_026776945.1 Isichthys henryi | reverse complement strand
CATGTTTTTGGACTGTGGGGGGAAACCGGAGTACCCGGAGGAAACCCCACGACGACATGGGAGAACATGCAAACTCCACATACATGTGACCCAGGCATGGATTCGAACCCAGGTCCCAGAGGTATGAGGCGACAGTGCTAACCACTGCACCACCATGCCGCCCCCACAATTTCTCCAACTCTTCTTAAAACACCTGGTGCTTCATCAGAGAAAAAAGTTTTTCAGTCATCCTCTGTTTCCCCATAAATTTGCTGTTCTGTTGATGTAAGAATCACTGTAAATTTCCATTACATTAAATTATCAATTTAAACAAGAGCTTAATTATATACCAGTGATTCATGAGTCTATATTTGTTTTCTTTGAGTCAGTTGTTTGCAGCAGGGTTGGACACTGTGATGAAGTGTAAGGAACATACTCTCATTATTAACATAGGTGTCCAAAGCATTGTACTCTTTTTCATCCCTTGAATGAACAACAACCCATTCTTTATGGTCCTCCAAAGAGAAGGCATTGTAGTGACTATTGAATGCCTTGGGTGTCAGTAGTTTTCGAAAGATAATCAAGAGAGCTCTGAACTGGATAATCTTAACTATTTTCATAAAGATGGGAATGTCCTCTTGTACCACATCAATTATGATGGTGTCACCTTCTTTGTATGTACAATTATAAAACTAAAACTTAATTTTTTTTAAGTTTTAAAAACTTAAGTTTTTAAAATTAAAAACAACTTCTACTTTCTTGCCCTCTGATATGTTTTCAACCTCATTCTTTAGCACAATGCCTTCCTGAATGTCAAGCAGAAGAGATCAAAATGGGATTTGACATTCACCTTAACTGGTGTCTTTTGGAGAAGGAGTAACAAACTAGTGTTGTCAGACAGTCTCTTAAAGTACTGGTTTACCATCAAATCTAATGCACCACAGCTGTTTCAGGGGGCCAAATTCTAAAATCAGACAAGGATTGTGAATGAGGTTTCTGGGAACACAGTCTTGAAAGAGGTGAGAAATTCACCAATTTGGAAGCTGAGGACAGGAATGATGCTCTTCCTGATGCAGGGAGCGAGGATCATATCACCTATTTCTCTGCACCTGGGATAAATATCCCAGTGTATCTCACCTTCTGGAATGTAATGTTCAATAAGGAGTAGTACAAGTTTTGTGCTGCTGATCCAGTTAATTTATTTTGGTTCAGTACACTCCATGGTAGTGTCTGTGGGATATTTCTTTGATCAATTTTTCTGATTGTGAATGCTTTCAGCTCTGAGTATATGTCATTCAGTATCACAATTTTCATCTGATGAAGTGTAGTGATAACTTTACAAACAACAATTGGTATGATACCCTCTAAGAAATCATGCATTAGGTCTGGTGGAAATGCTCTGGTGACATCAAAGAAATAAAGCTCAGTGAATGGACACTCTTTCACTGCACCATAGGTTTTGATAGTTGATTGTTCTCATGAAGTGCATCAAGGTGGTAACTATGAACATTTAAAGACCTAATTTGCACACTGTCTTCATTTAAATGGGTCGTTAAGTCGCTACTGTATATGCAGTCAAGCAAAACCTGCATAACCACTGTTAAAACAGCATCTAAATCCAACTAAATTGTGGGCAGATAAATTTTCTGCTGAAATGGTTGCTAGGGCCCCCTTAAAAAAATGTCGTCTATCATTCACAGAAATCTCAATTCCTTTTGTGTGTAGCTCTTTGAAGCTAAGTAGGAGAGGATGGAGAAAGTCCTTAAGGGGGTATCTAAGAGCTGATATTGTATCAGAATACACAGGTGTTTGTGCCGTAATTGGAATTTGTATTTCTGTTCTAGAATTCTGATTGTAAAATAAAAGGCAGATAGTTTGTGTATTGCTTTTTTGGTGCTTAATGGATTCACAACTTCAAATTCATCTCTGCACAAGTGGATACGAAGAATACTTGGATCACCAAAAAATGGCAGAGTTTGGAAAATACTGCCATCTGTGAAGTATTCCAAAAGATCATTTGAAACTTTCTCAAAGCCTCTTTGAAAAGAATGAAAAATGTCCTGTATTTCAAAAAAAAACTTCAAAAAATCATTCAGTGGCACATACTGTAAAGTGTCTTCCTTCATCTTGTTATTAACACCAAGAACATATTGAACTGGCTCCACAAAATTCAGACACTTTGTGCTAAATTGTATTAATCTGTATTCAGATTTAACATACTTAAATGCAGAGTCAAAAAGAGTTTCATTTGAAAAGAGATTGTCCAATTCCTCATGGTCTCTCAATATAAATCCAAGTGAAAATTATGTCAGCATAATGCTGTTGAAAAAATTGTAGTACAAATTGAAGATTTTCAACAATTATATCCTGAGTAATTTTGGAGAGAAGGTGTTTCTCTTGGAGGTTTAATATAAAAAGTGCCACATGCTTCTGAAAACATGACAACAAAGTATTTATGTCAGGCAGACTATTTTCATTGACTGACTACACAAGCTGTCCACCTCGTCAGTTTCCTTTTAAAAAGAGGGTGTTACACGGTCAAAATCTGCATTCCTTCCAATGGCAGCCCTATGTGTTCTGTAAATATGTGTTCTGAAGCCAAGTATAGTTGTGTAACTTCTTGTGCATCCCTCTATGTTACAAACAATGCATAAATCGGGTAGATGGTGATGCTGTAGTTGTAGATGTTGCAAATATTTTGCTAGGTGAAACTTAACAACGTCATAAAATGGACATCTGAAGATTGTTTCCATTACCGCTGAAGTTTATGGATTGAAGCCATTTGCAGACATCTTCAACAGTATAGTACTCATCTAAAATGAAATGAAAGATAAAAGTATTAGGCATACAGAAAAAATCTTTCATAATGCATTTTTCTATATTTATTTTTTTACCTATTGATTGTGCCCTAATATTATAGAAAGTAAACCAGTATTCTCTGATCAATTGAAAATAAAGAAACACTAAAGTCTTGGATAATTTTGAGACAATTTATCCTCATATTGGCCTATAAAATTATCTGCTTTTGGCGTACTTTTTGTTATCAGCTACAATATGCCTTTTGTCTGTATTAAAGCGAAAGATTTGACTGAGTTGGAGCTCTTCCCGGGAGAGTCGTGAGCGTTAAAACTCACTGTGCGTGTGTGTATACAGATGACCAACGAACCCACATGATCAACATTCTAATAAGAAGGCTATAGGAGTGGTCTATACAAAATTTCAAAACTAATGTCTCCCCAATGTTCCAGCCAATGAGTATAGAAGCACGAACAATATATAAGGCTTCTGTACTCTTTGACATTACTAACACTTGCTAGTTAGCAATAAATAAACTTATTAGGGAAGGTTGTATAACAACTTGCTGACAACCACAGAACTCAAAATCATTTGAATGCTGTTTATTTTACAATTTAAACAGCATGCCAATGAAGTAGACTAGTTACTGTCAAATCACTATGCGCTGTTGTCTGACGTTAGCCAAAATGACAACTCCCCAAGCTAGTAATTGGCGCTAAATTAGCATCTTAAATGATTGTAAATGTCAATGTATTCTCCCCGACAAACGAGTCTCCGTCTGCTCCAGCAATGCCTCAGTCCGACTAACCCTACAATTTATTTAACTGCCAGACTGAGAAGGAAGTATAAAACTTATCTTAATGAAGAATCCAGTATGGTGACAGGCCAGGATAGCTGCGACTAACATAATAGCCCGAACTAACAATGAACTTCCAGCATGAATGACTGTATCAGCTAATACCCATTGACATTTACGGGGCACGCCCCTTGTATTCCTTAATTCATGTTTTGGTCTCCAGACAACACAGGTAATGATTATGAATGAAAAAAGGAGAGGAAAGTTTTGTGCCACTTACCATTATGGTAAAATGATGCAAAACTAGTGTCTTCAGAAAGGTTCCATAAACAGCAGTTGAAATTCAAAAATATCCTCACGTGCGTGAAATAGCAGCTTTTTGAAGACAAAGGTTCTATTTTCTAAGGTTAGAACCCCTATGGTTCTATATAGCAGCCCCAAGAAGTGTCTGTCAAGTTTACAATAGTTAACAAAGATAAGCACAGCTTTTGATCAATTTGCGTGATGCACCCTTACCTTGAAAAATATGTTACTTCGATAATTACTTTTGCCCTCCTTACGACGGACGTCATGCAAGACCAAAATACACATTTCCTCCCCTCTTACAAAGGATGTCTTTCGGAAATAACAACTAAGGGATTACTTGACACAGGTCTCTAATCTAACGAAACATCCACAATCTCTTGCAACATATATAAATATTAACACTGATCCTTTAATCCTTTAAATCCATCGGTTTTCCCGTTGTGTACTGAACAACACTAACTTTAGGGAAAGTGTTGACCACCTCAGTACCCCAAATGTACCCACAGGGTAATTCTCCTGTTGTTTGCTGACAAACAACAACGAAACATGTCCTCTGCATTCAACCCATATGTGACGCCGTGAGACAGCAGGTGGCAACTAATTCAGTGCTTGGGGGCGGTACCTTGCTCAGGGTACTTCAGTGGTGCCTTGTTGGTCAGGGATTTGAACCTGCAATATTTCAATTACAAGTGTGCGTCCCTAACCTTTAAGCCTCTTTGCAGGTTCTGTTGCAGAAAAAGGTGTCTGTATCCCTTTTTCAGCCACATCTTTGACAGAAACTTTTGTCACTGATGTGGTGGAGTTTTGCAAATGTAAGGGTAAGTGAACCGGTGTATTGACGGATGCGTCTGAAGAATTCCCCAGATATCTGGAGGCGATAGTGAGGTCTGCATGTCTTCTCCAGGTGCTGTTTGAACAGTTTAGGATACTGGTCTGGTTTGTGCCATAACAGTAGCAGGAACCCACTTGGGTTCATTTTGTTCATGATTGCGTCTGTGAAAATGGAATCTTTACACAATCACCAGCGGCTTAGGTGAGAAATGTGTCTACAAATTCTTTATACGTTTTACTGCCTGGCTTTGTTGGCTGTAGCAGATTGCACAGCAGGTTAAAAGTCTTTGGCCCAATACCACTTGAAAAGCTGGGGAAAATCTTCTCATCCGATATTTCATTAGCCACGACAAAGTAGAAAAACAGTTCAGTATAAGAGCTCCATAGTTCTACGGTGTCATCAAAGGACTCGACTGGGCCAATAAGCCCCGCCATTTTGAAACTCTTGGATGTACTATGCAGCATATCCCTAGTAGACAGCAACTTGCTACACTCTCCTTCTAATTATTTATTCTCCTTAAGTACACACGAGCAGCATTAGCTGAGAGAACTCAGGGGGAAAGCCATTTCCACGGTGTGGACAGCTGGCATCGGTTTATTCCATTCTCGTTGCCAAATTTGTAATTTCTATACCCATGCTGGATGATCCAGCTAACAAGTACAACTCGGACTCCGAATGAACGCTAACAGAAAGTTTAAAGGGAGCCTGTGGAAAAACTTGCAGTGAGTCAGTAGCGAACTTCAATAAAGCATGTACACTCTCATCATTGGTTTCCCACTCCTTACTATGGAAGTCATGCAAGACAAAAATAACATAAAAGCAGTTCTTTTGGGAAAATTGCAAATGTTTTGGCACATTCATGCAAATGATTATGTATAACTATTTGCTGTTTTCTGCATTATCAATTGCTTATGTTGATCAAAATCTATTAAACTGGTTCATCGAGGCATTAGTTCATTGCATAAGTCACATGTGAAATGGTTCTATGCAAATCTATTACAGTTTTTTTTTCTATTTGTGTCGTGAATTGATGATTTGTTGTCAGGTGAATCTTGACTTTCACCAGTGGAGGTATATGTTTGAACTGTTAGATCAACCAGTGATCAACCAGGGGTGGGTTTCATGAAAGCTTCATAGTGCTAAGCAGTTCGTTAGTAAGTACTTAAAATCCATAGTTTTTTTAAATACTTAAAATCCATAGTTAATAAACGAGTATTTCCAGAACCCCTTCATAACCAACCATTTGAGTACATAACAGAGTTGGGCACCATTCAGCAGTGACTAGAGAATGACCTTGAAAATCAAATTCAGTTCATAAATCACTTGAAAAAAGTGCATAATTGCAATTTGACTTTGAACATGGGAAGTAGAATTAAAATGGAATTGATTTCACATGCACTGTGTACACAATTATTATGCATGTGTGTATTCTAATAGAAAATCATCTCCAAGAATATATTTGTCAACTAAAATCCATATTAACTGCAATATTCACTTAGTGTAAACATTTCCAGGTGATTTAATTGCTTTATTGGGAGAAGGTGTGGCTAAAAGTGAGGACTACCTTAAATTGAGGTGTGCATAATTATTAGGCAGTTTTTCCTGCTGGAAAAATTAGCTGAAAAGGAGACCTAACAGAAGATGAAAAAACAAAAATAGTCAACTGGATTTCACAGGGATACAAAACTTTTGAAATTGCAAAGGTGTTGAGTCATGATCACGGCACAGTCAAAAGATTTCTGAGCATGGAACCACAGAGACGCAAAAAGCATACTGAGTAGAAATTACTCAAATTAACAACTAGAGATTTTAGAAGAATTAAACCGGAAGTATGCAGGAGCCCTTTAGCCTCAAGTGCCACCATCTTTCAGAATTGCTAAATTCCTTTACTCTGCAGAAGTACAAGGTGCAAAGTCCCTAGGATGATTATCAGGATCAGAAAGGCAGAAAAACTGCCTTCTTTAAATAAAAATCATAAGCAAAAGCATCAAAATGGGCAAAGAAATATATGTAGACAGATTTTTCAAAGGTTTTGTGGACAGATACAGTATGATGAGAGTGACCCTGGATGGACCTGATGGGTGGGCCCATGGCTGGGTTGCTGACCGGCATCACACACCAATTCGACCGAAGCGTCAGCAAGGTGGGTGAGGGATAATCATATGGGCTGGAAATATCAACAGTGAATTGGTTAGACAAATTCATATGGAAGACGACTTAAAAATAAACTACTGCAAGTTCCTGGGGGACACCTTCCTCAAGCAGTGGTACCAGAAGAAGACAGCATCATTCAAAATGTCCATGATACTGATTCAAGACAATTTGCTATATCTCATGCATCAAAGTACACCAGAGATTGGCTGGCCAGCAAAGGGTTCAAAGATAGTAAAATGATGACTTGGCCCCCTTGCTCACCCGATTTGAACCCAATAGAAAACCCGTGGGCCTTCCTAAAGAGGGAGATCTACAGGCAAGCAAAGCAGTGCACATCACTGAACAGCTTGTGGGAAGCTGTCTTGGATATTTTATCATAAATTATGCACAATGACATAAAAATCTGGCAGGATTAATGAATAATTGGCTAATACAAGTGTTAGAAAAGAAAGGTGGCTTCTGTATACTGGCAAATAAAAGTACTTCCAACGGTAAAACTTCCTTTGTTAGGTTTCTGAATTCATTGCTAACATCATAATTATTATTTTAAATTATGTCAAAATATTTTTTATTCTTTGTTCATGAAATTATTTAAAATTGTATTTCTCAGTTGCATAATATATGTGCACACCTATGTTTTTGAAAAATTATTATATTTTTCCCTTGAAACATACAAATCCAACCCTTTCTGTATATAACATTCAATGATGTTGCAATGAATGAATTGCTATTGCTTAAAATGTTGTGTCTGCTAAACAATTTTTCATATCTGTAAAGCACTCATTTGCATAATAATTATATACACAGTGTAGTGTAAGTGCAGCTTTAACAATACAGCTTAATATTTCAATATGAATCACCTAGCATGTTAATATAAGCAGTATACTCTGAATCCCACCCATATCCCCCACGACACGATCATGAATATTTATGGAGGCAACAAAGTACCAATTGGCTATGCCCTCCTGTTTGGGCACCTGCCAGAAAAGTCTGTGCATGTCACTGTTTTTCATAATGAGTGCCACACCTATAAAATAAATAATTTAACTGTCATTTTGTGTACCATGGTGAAAGAGCACTTCATACAGTCATTAAAGTAACCTTATAACAACCCTATCCATCTGACAACCCACAGGAAAAGCTACTGCATGTAGACTCCTCACAAATGCTAACACACTAAAACGGTTAAATATGCAAAAACAATAAATATATTCACATGGAAAAGGACTTAGAGGGCTGACATAAACCAAATGCATATTTTTAGAATAGGCTAAAACAATTACACAGTTATTATCTTACAATCATACAAACATAAAATTCACTCACTAGTAGATATATTGTATCAATATCTGCCATGTTGGAAGTAAATCTGTTATTTAATTATTTATGCTTTGCTAGATTAAATTGTTATGACCTGCCCATCCAAACCTCTTGTGGTAGCATCCCCCTCGTTAACCTTGTGTGGATTCCCCATGTCATCAGCTGTTTCGAGTTGTTTTCATTAGTCTTGTGCATTTAAGTGCACGTCAGAGCTTGTTTCCCTAGTTCTGTCATTGTATTGTCAACTGGTGTTTTCTGCTTACTAATTTTGTTTTCTCTTTAATTAAGCCCCGCATTTTCCCATTTCCTGGCATCCTGCCTCCCTTTCTGCGCTTCGAGCACCGTGATATTCATGTGTTTAATTTAAATGAATTAAATTCTTCTTACTGTCAGTTCAGCATCTTACAGGGTGTGGCCAAGTCAATTCAAAATCCAATTCACAGTGTCTGAACAACCCTGGTAAGCTACATAATGAGCTAACCAAACAAACTTTCTATGTGTTCAGTGACATCTTTTGAATTGATAAGGTGAATCACCTCTCATGACCAGCAATAGCAGAAAATTGTGCAAGTCGACAGAAGACAACGTTTGAGACAGCGGCATCCAGGATGCTTTTCTGGTGATGATGAACCCTTTGGACTACCTCAGTAATGAACAATTCATAGAGAAATACAAGCAGGCCTGGGGTGAAATAGTGAGGGCCGTTGGTCTGGTGCCGAATATATCGAAACGAGGGAAACGCTAGAATTTTCCTGTCAGTGCACCATACAGATTCTTACAGGTCTGTTTCTAGGTCCAGCAGGAGGGGTGAATGCACATACACACATACAGAAACACACACACATGCCATGGGAGATGTTCATCAAACCACTCTGTTACTAGTCTTGCTGTGTGTATTGGTGCATTATCATCCTGATATGTGGCACCACATTCAGGGTACAATGTTTGACCCACTAGGTGAACATGGTCCACCAGAATGGTTCGGTAGACTTTGGCAATGATGCACCCATCTAGAATAAGTTGTGGGTCTAGGGAGTGCTATGTGCTGCATTCTGGGTAGGCATCAGAAAAGTGGTAAGCCTCTTGGGGGCGTCTCCACACTGTATCTTTCCCTGATGTCGGAAATACAGTGAAGATGGACTCATCAGACCACAGGTGCAAGGGTTATGGTCTTCAAGATCTGTGCTTGTGGCTCCTTTGATACCAACGTTTGGCTATAGCCCGGTCATGAATACTGAGCCTGTGGAGCTACCGACAAACAATTTTTGTGGAAACAGAGTCAGAGTGCGCATTTAATGCTGCAGTGAGTGGGCAGTACCGTAGCTTCGTCACTCTGTCACCATCCCTTTCAAATGGTACATAAATATACATACAGGGGTTGGACAATGAGACTGTGTGAAGTGTAAAGGTAGAATTAGTAGGGCAGTGGGCAACTGTGGATTTATGTTTTTCGGATACATAAATTTCAGATGGCTTGCTCTTGCATCTAAAATTACTCCTGTTGGATGTGGTTCATCCTTCATGGTGGTATGCCATCGTTACTCAAGATACCGTAGCTCTCGATACACCACAAAAACTTGCTGTTCTGGTCACAGATGCGTCACTGAGACATGCACCAACAATTTATTTTCTTTTGAAATCAGATTTGTATTTCATTATGTTGTTAAATTAAATTTAAAAAAATTATGTACACCTGTGCTATTGCTCTGCTAATTCTACCTTTACACTTCACACAGTCTCATTGTCCAACCCCTGTAT
Source organism: Isichthys henryi (assembly GCA_026776945.1). Lineage (NCBI taxonomy): Eukaryota > Metazoa > Chordata > Actinopteri > Osteoglossiformes > Mormyridae > Isichthys > Isichthys henryi. Next base: position 18,079,909 of record JAODJX010000039.1, on the reverse strand, counting down.
GTATATTTATGTACCATTTGAAAGGGATAGTGATAGAGTGAAGAAGCTACAGTACTGGTATGTACAGGTAAAACTTTGCAGTGCATACAGTAATTGTACTTTATAGTAAACAGTACAACATTGTATACTTATATACAGTACAGTAAGCATGGACATTGCTAGACCCTGTTTACTGGGGCATTTGCCCTAGTATTGATCTACTGTGCCCCAGTAAAATCTCAGGTGTCACAACGATCCGCAAACAAAGTGCAAACAAAGGAGAGCAGGATGTCAGGAGTTAGGAAAGGTATGAGGTTTTAATGAATGGGAAGGCAGACAAAAACAGACTGACAATACAATGACCGGACAGGGGAAACTAACTGAAACGCGGACTAAATACATAGGATTAATGACAGCAACAAGAAACAGCTGATCACACAGGGATTCCACATGGGGTTAACAAGACACACCTATGGGGAACAAAGAGACACAACGGGGGACATGACAGGACCTAGGGAGACAAAAACAAAAACATCAACGGGCCACAGGGAACAGCACAGACACAGAAAACAGAGACAAGGTGACCAATTCAGACGACAACCGATACACGACAGGGAATGCAGACACACACAGAGACACGAGAAACAGGAACACAGAACCAAAGCAGGGGAACAATGATTGGACAACACCAGGGGAAAAACCTACAGGAGGCATTAAGGGACCAACAGGGAACTAAAGCACAGAGGAATGAGGAGGAAATACAGGGGGCAGGAAACCAATGGGCAAGGGGAAACGGGGAGCTGGAGGGATCCTCAGTGGATGTGAGGCGGAAGCCGTTGGAGCAGCAGGCAACCACGAGGCCGGAGCAGGGACTGAAGGGGACGTTGGAGGTGGCAGGAAAGAGGCGAGGAGGGAGGCGAAGGGGACTGTGGCGGAGGGGAGAAGGGAACCGTAGCCACCGTAGTCACAGCTTCCCCAGGCGCAGGCGACCGAGGAGCTACAGACAGGGGTCCAAGCAACTGATAAGGCATCGGAGACCAGGGACAAGGGAAGGTGGCGCAAGGGCCGCCGGGATGGGAACCGCTGGGGCAGGAGCGTTAACCAATGGCACGGGAGCCACTGGGGATGGAACGTCATCTGCCGGGACTAGGGCCGCGGGGGGGGGACGTGCCATCCGCCGGGACTGGGACCTCGGGAGGCAGAGCGTCGGTGGCCGGGATTGGGACCTCGGGCACGGGGACCTCAGATGCCGGAACAGGAACCTCGGGCGCTGGAACAGGAACCTTGGGCACAGGGACCTCGGGTGCTGAATCAGGAACCTCAAGGAGGAGAGCAGGAACCTCGGGCACCAGAACAGGAACCTCAGGGACAAGAGCAATCTTAGTGTACTTTGTAAATATGTCAGATTTATGTGAAGTTTGTAATTTGACATCAAAGTATAGACATTGCAAAATTATAAAAGTACATAATAAGCAATGGTGGAAGTTTGTTTTGATCCCAGATATCTGATCGCCAAAGTCTTGGCTATATGAAGACGACTAAATGGTGTAGTTGCAACATTCAGCTGGATAAATAATAACGAACTGAAACGTGGACTAATACATGCCGTAGGACTAATGACACCAACAAGAAACAGCTGATCACACAGGGATTCCACACTGGGTTAACGAGGGGGCGTGGCACAAAGAAGGAGCGGACGATGGGGGCAGGACAACATGACAGTTTTAACAAGCTGCTACATTTAGCAGATCCTCCTGTGTGCCACACCCCCCTTGTTAACCTCATGTGAAATCCCAATGTCATCAGCTGTTTCTTGTTATTTCCAATTAGTCTTGTGTATTTAAGTCCGCGTTCAAGTCTGTTTCCCCAGTCCAGTCATTGACGTTGTCTACTGTATTTTTCCTGGTCTTGCTGTTTCCCTGAATAAATCCATCAATCCTGACTTCCCTGCTTCCTAACCCTGATTCTCTGCTCCAAAATTCTCCTGCTCACTCATCGGTCATGACAAAAGGAATGTTTTTTTCTTACCCACAGTGTCAAACCCATAATACAAGGCGATGCATACAGCTTGCAGTCCAGGTCAATACTCCACAGTGTGCACATTACTATTCGTGTGCTACATGAATCCTGTATCCAGTACACTGTAGTGTGCATGCAGCAATCTGTGCACTGGCACGTTAAACAATAATCAGGATTGAGTAAAGATAATATGACAAGTTTTTAAATAATACTGATGATCACATTTTCATTTCGATTTGACTCATACATTATTGACAACAGATGGACATCAGTATGGTAGTGGTAGTAATAGTGGGCTATGCAAGGGAAGTTGAAATAGCACATTGTATAGCAAATTTCTTACATGCAGCAGGCATTCACGAAGTAATGGGGGGCCTGTGTCCCAGTAAAGACTGATGTCTAGCAATGGCCCTAACAGTGAGTATGACCAGTATACATCTGCTATGGCTGTGGAAAAGAACATGCAATGTGTACATTTGATGTAACTATAACTTATCCCAAAATAAAATAGATGTAATTCATAAAACTTTTTTTTCTTCTGGGATATAGTGTATAACTGAACTGGAATCAAGTAATTGGCCACCTCACAACTTCCTGTATTTGGATGAGCTGGCTTCAAAGGAAGAAGGTGCGGCTGAAATGTCATAGGCCATAGAGCTGAGTTACTGTTGATGTGCTAGGGCAATGGGGATGGAACATCATTATTTGTGCTGCTATTTCAGAGTATGGTGTGCTAACACAGCATTTCTCAAACTTATTTGTCCTGGGGACCAGTCATGTCAGGCTTTGGGGCTGTAGGGCCCTGCATAAACAATGGTCCCCCAACCCCCCGTGGATGTGTATCTGGATGGATGGATGGATGGATGGATGGATGGATGGATAGATAGATAGATAGATAGATAGATAGATAGATAGATAGAT
>JAODJX010000039.1:18054310-18072695 GCA_026776945.1 Isichthys henryi | reverse complement strand
TTGCAGCTGTCCGTGTTGTTCTGTGTTCAGAGACTGGTTGGTTTTCAGCGTATATTTAGGGGAAAAATACCCAACATGAATGCTCCAGCAAACTGCCAAAAACTTGATGATGATCACTTTATCAAATGCATTTGATTAGCGGCACCTGGCTGCTACTTACACTCTTAACTCCTGTGGAAGCTTGCGTACTTACTCACACTCTGCTTCTGCATTTTGGTTTTGTTTTTATTAAACAAATAATGAATCAGTGTAATATGTCATGTGCTGTTGTTCGTCTGAGGTTGTATTTACCTAAATTTAAGACCTACTAAGGGCTAGATGATTTCTTATGATGTTCTGATACATAAACATTAGAATTGAAAGAGGGTGTACTTTCTTTTTCACACAACGGTAGTCGGGCTCAGCTCAATGTATGGCTTGAGCCCTGGAGCCATTGAGACGACGTAATGTTGTGATAATGCGCTATACAAAAATAAATTTGTTGTTGTTGTTGTTGGAATTAATCTCCTGGAGAGTGGTTGAACTCTATTCCACTCTGGGGTTGTCCATAGTGGGAAGTGCCTGGCAGATGTGGGTCTACTTATAGCTCCCCGGTTCAATGCCAGTACGTTGAAGTTTACTCCGATGAACAAGAGGTTTGCCTCCTTTCAACGGGCTTTGTCTGTTGTTTGTGCTTTTGCATCAAACACCAGTTCAGAGTATCTACCCCCCTGCAGAGCTTAGGTGCACCCGTAATTTAAGACACCTGATACAGATAATAAGACCCTTTGCTAGCATCTCAGTATTAGAGTCCAGTATGTTGAAGCTAAGCCTGCTCTAATAGTAGGATGCTACAGAGGGGCCTGCTTAATGTTAAATTAAGGCTGCACCCAAGCTCTGCAGGGGGGTAGACTTCCAACAATAGGAATGAGCAGCCCTTCCCTATATCCACAAACCTAACACAATATACTATACAGAGCTTTTCATAAACAAAACCGAACAAAAGCCTCATAACCTTAGTTCCTTTTAATAAGTTTATTGGATTATTTGAGAGCTGTTATTGTAGTGTGTTTTATTGCAAAATTTCCAGGCGTTTGCGGATTCCTATCTTTATGTATTTCTTATTTTGTTTGTGAGTGTGAGAATCTGCATTTGTGAATTGCGATTTGTGCTTAATGATTTGTATAATAATTAGTAGTTCAACCGTTGTATGGTTTCTATTTATCAGTCTGGGATAAATAGAATACTGCTTTGTTCCAAACTTATGCCAAACCTGAACACTGTCCATAGGAGGAGAGGTAAGTCACATTCCTATAGGACAAACCTTACATTTGGCTTAAGTTATCTGCCTAATGAAGAAATCCTACTTTGTTAAATGCCCCCCAGATCTTTCTGTTCTATCAATAAAGCTGGAGCAGAAGCATTTCATATGTTAGAACTCCTAAGTTATAAACATATTAGTTAAAATGGCAAAACATTTTTTCTCCTGACAACAAAGTCTTGAATTTTAAAGTAATTTGTTTTATGCAATATTGCTTCGCTACTAAAAACTGAGATTTAAGGGATGGGTAATTACGCTTAGCTTTTCAAATTTGCACTGTTAATCTTGCATTGTAAACAAGTAAACTGAGAACATTTGTAGAACTATGATTCTTCTTATAAAATATGTTCTGAAATCTAAAGAAATATGAAATTAAAGTTTAAAAAGTATGAATGTACTGGTATAGGAAAAACCGATTGTACAACAAACAGCGAGGAATATGCATAACGTGGTGATAGATAGATAGATATTTTTATAACATTTTTTATAATCAATGTAAAATGAATCTACATTATATAATTTTCCATTACATTAGGCATTAAATTGTGCAAAGGTTTTAAGAGCTACATAAGGTTCAGACTGGAGTGCAAATGTAGACTTCAGCCACCATTCTTTGCTGTGTCTGTTTCACATGTTTATTTGATTTCCATGTGTCTCTTGATGCAAAAGTATGTTATAATGAGGCCCGTATCTGAGGAGAGGTGAAGACCCCCAGCTTATTGGGGGTCCCGGCTAAGGCCGATATATACCATCCATCCATTACTGTAACTGCTTAATCCCCACTGGGGTCGTGGGGGGCGTAGAGCAACCCTGGGCACAATTGGAACAACGGGCGCAGGTGGGAACCAACCCTGGGCAGGTGTCAACACTCACACAACTACAGGGCCAATTTAGACATGCCAATCAGCCTACCCTGCATGCTTATTGGACTGTGGGAGGAAACCGGAGGCCCTGGCAAAAACCCATGCGAACACATAGAGAGCGTGCAAATTCCACACAGAAAGGGCCCAGGATCAAACCCAAGGCCTTCTTGCTGTGAGGCAGCAGTGCTAACCACCGCACCATTGTGCTGCCCCCAAAATGTACCAAATAATGAAGAATAATAACTTACCAATCAAACAGCAGCAAACAGTAGTGTGGCTGTGCAGATTACATTGACCGAAAATGAACTATTACAACTACCATGGCAGATCTTGCGTTATTGAGCTATTAGAAGAGAGTGTGTATTCAGGAATCATAGTCATTTTAATGTATATATGTAATATCTGGTACTGGGATCTCTCAATCTGCGAGGGTATCTCTGCTCCTCGGTCACTCCTGGATACAGGTGTAGCATGGGAGGTGAACAATGGTTGTATGGGTACATTCTGCATGAGAGTAGCGAATTAATGTACAAATTTATTTTGATGTATTGTTGATATACATCCCATGCAGGGTGCACCCTAACCACGTGCTCTCTGTTGCCTGGGACAGAAATTTTAAATCATTCCCCCTCCACCGCTAGTATGGAACCTTTTTTTGAACAACAGTGGCCAGTAAATATCTCTGGTATTATGGATAGCATTTCATAAAATAGAGAATAATATATGTAACCTGTAAGGATTTGAGAAAAAAAATGCTAGAAATCTGTTATATATTAACTGTAGCTGAATACAAATTCTCAACAAATGATAAAATAGTAATTGTGCTTTTAACCATCTGCGTAACACAAATCCTAACGCGCAGTAAGGATAAATAGAAATGTGCTTCTCCAGTTCTACCTGGATTGCTTTTAAGGGCTGTCACACACATTCACCGAATGGTGAACCGAGGTATGTTATCTGCATTCAACACCCTGTGTGGATGACAGTAAGGTGCTCATTATTGCTGACTCAATTGTTATGGCTAGATTTTTTCTATTATACTTTTATATATAAATGCTGCCAAACAATCAAAAGTACTTAGGAAAAGTTTCTTGCCAAACTGTATTTACTTGTACTTAGCCCTTTGTGGGTAATAAGAAACAAGGTATCTTGATTCACATTCCTTAGTCCTTTTTTAAGCAATTTTGGGAAACTTTCTTCTCCGCTTCTTGCACGGATTTCCTCTTGCAGTTCAAAGACCTGGAATTAAACTAGCTGGTGTTATAAATGTATGTGGTCCAGACCCTCTCTTGACCCAAATCTGGATCACAATTTGGAAGATGACTAGATGCATATTGGAAATGGAACGATATGAAGTTCCAAAGACACCTTATAGGTGAAATGGAGCTGAAACGCTGTAGTCCAGAGACCATGGGTGGAAGAATGGAGGAGCTGATGGCACTGCAGATTTATTCTGCCTGGAAAGTGTCACTAGGTTGTAATCAGAAGCCTCTACTCAAAGTGTCAGCTGGAAAAGTTGTGCATTATTGGAGTATGTATATATATGTGTGTGTGTGTGTATATATATATATATATATATATATATATATACACACACACAACACATTATCACACATACACAACACATTATCTTTCTCACATTCATTCTGTCTACAATGTGTCATATGCTTCCATACCAATAGCATAATACAGACAAACAAAATATCTTTAGACTGAAACATGGGCTGCCTGTGTGAAGGCATATAATGGCCCAGGAAATGCAAAAAAGGAGCTGAAATGAGGGTGTGTAAATTGGCTTTTGTGTTTTGGCCTTTTCGCTTTGCCAAGATGGACCAAACAACACAATCTGTTGATTGACAGTTGCCAGATTGGTTTCTGCAAATTTTAACGCAAAAGTGGCTATATATCCTTAAATAATGGAAGATGTAATTAGCTTGACATTTGAGTGACTGAGAAAGTGAAAGCTTTTTGTGTGATTTTGCAGGATGGCACTTGCAGATGATCAACCTGTTCTGTAAACAATGTAAAAAGAATGAATGGAATAGAATTTTAAGTAATACTGTATATTATAATGCAACACCATTCTAAATTGAGACATTTTACTGAACACAGGACAGTGTGGATCCATGTGGTGTTGTACTTCTGCAAGAAGATGATTCAGTAGAGTGTGAAGAGCCTAGCATATCCAGAACTCACTTCGTATTAGGCATTAATGACTGACTACCGAGAATTAGAATTTTTTCACAATGTAAAATAACATTAAAGTGATGCAGATGTATGTCTTTACTGTATAAACACCATTTCAAGAAGTTTTTTAATGCTTGAGAAAGCTCTTTTTCAAACCTGAAAATGAAGCACAACAGATGCATATAAATATTTGGTCTGTTCAAAAGCATAATTAAATAACAATTTAGTTTTGACTAACTGCTTTTTTCCACATTGCCTGCTTACAAACCCCAGGGGGCGAAGCACATTGAAGCTGTTCCTGTTTGCACAAGCAATGAGGCACTAATGAAAAATGCATCAGCTGCCCCATTAGTCCTCAGTAAGAGGCCCGCTTAATCAGCTGTACGCGCAAAGTAGCACTGTTTCTACCACTGCCTGCTGTTGCTCCATTAACACAAGGCACTGAACTCCCCTCTGCCCCCTTTATGAATTGTCCCCATGGTGTCATCACTCCAGTGCTCCATTTTTGATGAGTCTTCCTGGTTTCATCACACAATGTCCCCTATTGCTGCAATTTTCACATAATCCTGCTAAACTGCCACATATCCGCATCTTTTAATATGTGTGATAGTGTAATGCATTAGTATCTGTTGATGTATTTTACTGTGCCATTCGTAAATCAGGAGACAACGAGCATCTTCAGATTAAGTCTTGCACTTTATTTTGTTATTTACTTATTTAAGTACAATGTGATAAATTGTCAAGTAAAACTGCTTCTGAGATTTATTCAGCATATATCAGGGTAGGGGGTATGAGAGACTAGGATTACTTGATAGGGATTGGAAGGAAACTCAGCAGGAAGTAAAACCTTTCCAGTAAAAGTTCTTGCAGCCTGCTTTGCGCTCTCGTGGGGGAAGGTTGTTGGGCTCCACTGAGCGCTCCAGCTCTACACGCGTTTCTTCTCCTTCCTCTGCTGTGGACATTTCACTCTGGGGGGTGTCATCTTCAGGGGGGGCCAGTCTAGAAAGTAGGTCCTCCACCACACGCCTGCTCCAGTCCTAACAAACATATATGTGTGTGTATATATATAAAACATTTTATACACATAATAGAATTAAAGGATGTTATTTTAATGGAGATAAAGTTAACAAATATTTAAAAAATACATTCAGCTTAACTATAGAGTACTGCAAAAGGGAAATACTTGTACTCATGTACATAAGATGAATGTTCTGCTTTTAGATCAATTATTGAAACACAAATACAACAATCACCTAATATAGATTTTAGGATGTCTCATATAATAATCTGCTGTTATGCACAGATATATAGCTGCATGTTTCTCTTTTGTGCCCAGTAAGACCCAAAGAGAGCTTCATTGCTAATATAGTGACTAGGTTTGTTAATATTTTCAGTGAAACAGCAACATTTTGTCCACTCGCTGAAACTGTGATCGGCTTTAAATAGGAACCACTTCTGTTCATTAATGATTCTGGCGCCGCCGCAAAACAGGTAGCACTGGATATAAGCTCACACCAACCAGTCAAATTCTGCCACCCCTACAATGAGTCCAGTCTATACATTAAGAGCAAGGTAGCACTACCTAACTTACTGCAGAAGTGCATGGTACTGTACCTGTGGGCTCATGGCAGCAGTGTGGGCTCTCTGCATGAAGCTCCGGTAGCGCAGGTCTGGTTGTGAAGCAGCACTGGGGTAGCAAAGGCCCATAACCAGTCCCAGAAGAACAAGGACACAGTGGACTTGGCAGGTCTTCATGGTAGCAGAGTTGAGCAGAACTGGCCTGTATAGCCTGCGGTGCTGCTGGGGGATAGTAAGTTATCAGCACGCTGGGCCCTTTTTAAAGCCCTGCTTTCTCTTAAGACAGCAAATGAGTGATTGACAAATGCTATAAATCCTCCCTCTGGATACCCAGCAATGATGGCATTCTGTGCTATAAAACACTTCCACTCTTTGTTCAGTAATTGTTCAGTCTCTTTGGTCGCTAATTTGCTCACAATGGGAGCTTATGCAGTTTAATGGCTTAAAAACAAAGTAAATAGTGAATCGATTAACATGTGCAGACTCCGTTTTCTCTGGTTATCTAAATCAAACACAACTGAAGAATGTCAGCAACAAGGGAACATTTACTCAGGAAGCAGAAGCCAGGAAACATACTATTATGATGTGGAATTAAACATTATAGCATCTCAGTGGCCAGTACCACTGCCTCATACTTCCTGCCTCTCCTCTGTATGTCTGCATGATCTCCCTGTGTTGTATGGGATTTACACAGGTTAACTGGTTTCCTGCGGCAGACTAAAGACATGCAGTTAGGCTCATTAATTAATAAGCCACTTTTCTCATAGCTTGTGTATGGGTCTTGTGATGGACAACATATGCTTGCGCATGATCCTATCCAGGAAAAGTTTATGGAAAATGGATGGACCAAATTAAGCCTTACAACATTCTACTGCTTTAATATGTGAAATATACTTGGGAATATCTCACTGCATCATCTAAAGAAAATTTGTTGAAGGAAATTGGTGTAAAAATGTATGTACATATTGTGAAACAACAGAAGTATGACTGCACTTGCTGCTTCTTCCCCCGTGAAGCAAATACTACTTATACAGCAATCCAACTGGAGCTAAGTGATATAGGCAAAAAAAAAAAAGCTTTTCATACACTGAGACATAAGAAAGAAGTTGCATCATATTCTTACTATCATGTATTAGTATTGCTTATCTTTTTTCCATCTACTGTATATGTACAGTAGATTATCCATTTTCACTATCTATCTATCTATCTATCTATCTATCTATCTATATAAATATAGAAAATATGCTACAGACTGGAATTGAATTCAGTTTGACAGCAGTATGATTCCATTGGCCCATAAGATATTTATAACAGTCTTGTACTGCCCCCTTATGGCTGAACTGGTATTATTTAAAACTGAGTGAATGAATATATAGCATATAACTGAAACAAAGTTTAGATAGATTATTTTTTTAGATGTATTATTATTATTATCATTAATATTTAGATCATTTGGTTGGCTTGTTTCTTTATCCAAAGGACAGCGGAGCAAACAGACAGTGTGTTGCCCTTACAAAAATGTCCTGTGCTAATCATATGGTATTCCTGTGATATTTAAGAAATACCATATAAATACCATGTCCTACCTTGAGGCCATGGAAATTCTACAGCATGTCTTGAGGTACTGACTTCTGGTAATACCACAATTATGGGTTTGGAAAATTTCACGTGCAGTATTCTTGTGGTATGCTTACTCAGACCTGCTCAGGTCTGCTCACAACTTAACAAAAGTGGAGGTGGTCTCCCATTCCCTAACAGGAGGCAAAAGTAATATAGATGGAGGAGGTCTAGACCAAGAACTCAGCTGGGGCCAATAAGGATGAGACACCTCGTAAAGTTTGTGGCAGTAGTTTGTTATACGTGTGATGTCATTAAGTCTAATAGATACTGCAGGATCATAAAATAGAACACAGCATTAGCATAGGAATATAGCATAGGACTATTACAGAAAAGGCACATAAACCACAGGCTCATTACAGGAATATTATAAAGCTACACCCACATAAGCTGCATCCACATAATCAAGGTTAGGGAAGCTACTTGCAAAAGTAATCCATTACAGACAGAGGTGGAATGTGCAGATTCAGAAAATACAAATCCAGGCAAAGGTTTTGTTTCAGCCAACTAGTTGAGTACTCTGTGGTTGTGACTCTTTGTACTTAACTGGTTGGTTGAAAGAAAACCTTGGTCTGGATTTGTACTTTCTGGATCAATACTTTCCACTTCTGCCTGCAATGGAATATTTTGTAAATTACTTTCCCAAGACTTCAGGAACAGCAAGTAATATATTATGTAATATACTACAGGAAAAAAAAGTAACACCACAGAAATACCACAAAGTTAGCATAATACCACAGAGCTACCACAGGAATACCACAAAAATACTGCAGACATGCTAGAGTAAAATGTCCCGAAATACAACACAAACCCCAAAGTACCACAGGAAGATACTACAGGAATACCACGGGAATATCTGCTGTACCACAGGAAGAAATACCACAAGGACACATACTTTGCATGGTACATGTATTCTACCACAGGACATGTATGAAAATGACATTGATAATTCCACTGGCCTTCTTTTGGAGTTGGCCTGTTTAAATGTCTTCCAAAGCTGGGAGTGTAGTCCCAATGATTTGCTGAGCAAATTTCATCACATGATGTAATTCTTTCTTTTCTGCTGCAGTGCAGCTGGCATTCCACATTGTGTAGCAGTAGCACAGGATGCTCTCAGTGGTGATAAGCTAGAAATTCACTATTAGTTGATCAGATGCATGATTTGTTAAGTACAGTTTCTGCTGGGCTGTCTTCACACGGTGAGTGTTGTTCACCAACCACTTGAGGACCTTCGAGATGTAAACACCTACAGTAGGAATTTAAAGCTTTCTACCCTTTCTTCCTCCTCCCCTTGTATATAGATTTCAGAGTGCTCATTTTTCCTAGACTTGCAGAAGTCAAAAACAACCTACTTAGTTTTAAGGGTGATATGGTCCAGGTTGTTGTAGGAACACCACTCAGAAAGATGTTACACCTCCTACCTGTAGGCTCATCTTCATCTGTTTTCAATCTCACTATGGTGGTGTCATCTGAGAATATGCTGGTTGTGTTGTAGGAGTGAATAGGGGAACATCCCTATGTGAAGAGGGAGTAGAATAGTGGGCTGAGATTGCACCGCTGTGGTGGTCCGGTGTTCAGGAGCAGAGCTGAGGGGGTGTGGCCTCCAATCCTGGGGCCTGTTGCTTAAATGTGCCAGAATTTTTAATTGTTCTCTAGTGTCTACATATGTGAACTTGGTTTGGTAAAAAAACGCCCATTTACACCTTATTATTTGACCCTAGAAAGAAACAGGGGGGGTTTTGACAGGCTCATTAATGTGTTCATGAGCTCTGCTCTGACTGGCTGGTTTACAGTGAGGTTCTGTGATGGTTCACCAGAAACAACATTTCTAGTCGTACGTTACATAATGCCATTTTGGTCAATGATGGACCACCTTTACTACGGTGGTCCCATAAGATTATAATGGAGCTGAAAAATTTGTATTACCTTGAGATGTTGTAATGTGACGTACTGAGAGGTAAGGAGGGCATACTGATGCGTTGCCATACCTACCACATGATGAACCACCCACAGGATGAGACCTGAGTGCAGCCACACAGCGGATGATAACTTAGCACCACACTAGTTCGAATGGAATGGAACAGAGTGAGGTTTCTTCCAGTGGTTAGATTGCCAATCTTATCAACAACACCCAATTTTTCATGGAAGTTGGAGAACCTGCTTGTAGGGCTGGATGTAGGTTAACAACATACCCAGGGCAAAGCAATTGCCAGTTAAGGGTGCTGCTCAAATACCCAATGGAGTAAAATCATGGGATTCAAACCACCAACCTTCGGATTGCCAGCAAAGATCCCTCACCTCATAGGCGCCACTCCAACATATTAATCACATTTGGTGATGCTGAGGTAAACAAACCTCATGCAAAAGTGTAGCATATACAATTATGTCCTGTATATAATACACTGCTCAAAAAAATTAAAGGAACACTTTGAAAAGTTCAGATCTCAATGGGAAAAAAATCATGCTGGATATCTATACTGATATGGCCTGGGTAATGTCTTAGGAACAAAAAGATGCCACATCATTTGATGGAAATGAAATTATCAAGCCTACAAAGGGCTAAATTCATAGACACCCCAAGAATCAAAGTGAAAAATGATGCAGCAGGCTAATCCATTTTGCCAAAATTTCATTGCAGCATCTCAAAATCATACTCAGTAGATTGTATGGCTCCCACGTGCTTGTATGCATGCCTGACAATGTCGGGGCATGGTCCTAATGAGACGACAAATGGTGTATTGGGGGATCTCCTCCCAGATCTGGACCAGGGCATCACTCAGCTCCTGGACATTCTGAGGTGCAACCTGGCAGCATTGGATGGACCGAAACGTAATGTCCCAGAGGTGTTCTATTGGATTTAGTTCAGGTGAGCGTGGGGGGCCAGTCAATGGTGTGAACTCCTTCATCCTCCAGGAACTGCCTGCATACTCTTGCCACATGAGGCTGGGCATTGTCATGCACCAGGAGCAACCCAGGACTCACTGCACCAGCAAAGGGTCTAACAGGGGGTCCAAGGATTTAATCACAATACCTAATGGCATTCAAGGTGCCATCGTTTAGTCTGTGCGTCCATCGATGGATATGCCTCCCCAGACCATCACTGACCCATCATCAAACCGATTATGCTGAACAATGTAGACGTAACAGGCAGCATAATGTTCTCCACGGCTTCTCCAGACCCTTTCACATCTGTCACATGTGCTCAGGGTGAACCTGCTCTCATCTGTGAAAAGCACAGGATACCAGTAGCAGACCTGCCAATTCTGGTGTTCTATAGCAAATGCCAATCGAGTTCCAATGATGCCGGGCAGTGAGCCCAGGGCCCACTAGAGGATGTTGGGCCCTCAGACCACCGACATGAAGTCTGTTTCTGATTGTTTAGTCGGAGATATTTACGCCAGTGGCCTGCTGGTGGTCATTTTGTAAGGCACTGGCAGTGCTCATCCTGTTCCTCCTTGCACAAACAAGCAGATACCGGTCCTGCTGATGGGTTAAGGACCTTCTAAGGTCTTGTCCAGCTCTCCTAGAGTAACTGCCTGTCTCCTGGAATCTCCTCCATGCCTTTGAGACTGTGCTGGGAGACACCTTCTGTTAATGTGGTAATAGCATGTAGTGATGCGCCATCCTGGAGGAGTTGGACTACCTGTGCAACCACTGCAGGGTCCAGGTATCGCCTCATCCTACCATTAGTGACACTGCCTGTAGCCAAATGCAAAACTAGTGAAAAAATAGTCAGAAACCATGAGGAGTGAAAAATGTTAGTGGCCTTCACCTGTTTAGCTATTCCTGTTTTGGGGGTCGTCTCATTGTTACCCAGCTAGTCCACCTGTTGTTTATTTCATTAACACCAAACTGATTAACAAGCCCCTCCGCTACTTAACTGACCAGATCAATATCCCAGAAGTGTAATTGACTTGATGCTATACTCTGATTAAAAACTCTTCCTTTAATTGTTTTGAGCAGTGTACTTTGTAATCATAATAAACAACTAGGTTACTGGTTTATGTGATTACTATACTGTACTTCTTACCATTATTTTAGTATACATTTTCTACTTTGCCACTGTAACTGTAATACTCCAACTTCAGCCAAGGCAAAACATTAGCGTACTACAGTAATTACTTTGTTTTTAGTATTGTAACAAGAACATTGTAATTATTTTGCATGTCAGTCAATAAAATATTTTCATCAAGCAATTTATATCAAGAACTCCAGACAGCAAGTTGAACAGCTTGTAAAAGTGTTGTTTGTATGAGTAAACAATATTGATTGGATATTTGTTTAGATAAAACGAAAAGTAGACTACAGGCAGCACAGGAGCCTCTTGTCAATGTCAGCATCACAAACTCCACAATGTTGTTTATTATTCCCCTTCTATCTTGAGGTACATTTACTGTACAAATGCATAGTTACTAACAATGTTAGCAACTTACATAGTTGTATCATGCAACTGAACGGTTGCTAACAAGTGCTACTGAGAAACATATGTACATAGGAAAATAGAAGTTACCTTCTTAGCCTACTAGTAATAAATAACCACTTTTTTCCTCACTAAGTACACTTGTGGAAACTGCACACATGGCTCTCTTAAGCAAAAATATATGTTGCAGATTGTACAAGTCCATTGGGCTTGAATATGGGCTGGTGTATGTTAAGTTTGAGGGTGCAGTTAAAATTCTTACATAACAATCTAGGATTTTTACCACCTTCTTTTGTATATGTGTGATTTATATTTGAAAACATGAACAACGGTGTTTCAGATTCATGGTATATTAGTTACATGTACATTAAGTCTCCTTATTCAGATAAAGTCAGATTTTCCTTCTATGATTCTTTTTGTTAAATGTACAACTAAAATCAACAAAGAGCAGCCTGACATATGCGTTCTGCTGCTAAAGATGTGTGAGACCTGTGTGAAAATAACTGCATCATCCGTTGACCTTTATGTCTGATAGCCGAAATGATGTTGATCAAGATCAGCAGGGATGGCAGCCTTGATGTGTGACAGAATCAATATTTCAAAACACTGATGATGAGGGTTAAAGCAATTGGGTGATTGTCATTCAGACAGGTTACTGCAGAGGTGGAGCTACTGGTCACCCCATCCATCCATCCATCCATTTTTAGAACCACTTATCCTACTGGGTCGCGGGAGGCACACTCACACACCATCCACTCACACATGCACACCTACGGGCAATTCAGCAACTCCAATTAGCCTCAGCATGTTTTTGGACTGTGGGGAGAAACCGGAGTACCCAGAGGAAACCTCACGACGACATGGGGAGAACATGCAAACTCCGCACATATGTGACCCCGGCGGAGACTCGAACCCAGGTCCCAGAGGTGTGAGGCAACAATGCTAACCACTGCACCACCATGCCGCCCCCTGGTCACTCCAATCTAGCATTATTAATAAAATTACAACAAAGGAAGCATTATTATTGCTAATGTTAGTATACTATTATAAAATAAGGCATGCAATAATTTTAATATTAAACCACAGTGTCTGGAGACGTGTCAGCACTCAGTTGAAACCTAGCTGTAAAATTTGGTACATTTCCAACATAATTTGCCAGTTTCAATAAAGGAATGCCTACTATATCTAAAACGTGGCTTTACATGGTATGGAGATAGTCGTCAGCACGACATCTTGTTGACTATGGCTGTGCCCCAATGACTACAACAAAGAAACGGGCCAGCATTCACAGCAAAATCGGTAGTGTTAATTTGAGTTTAAATTTCTAGTGTTAACTATTCAGAGTAAATGAGTGTTAATTTGAGAGTTATCTTAACACTTATAGTGTTGAAAAAGGTTTATATGTGGTGTTATTTAAAAGATTCAATAGCTAACACTAATTTGGAGTTACTTTCAACTTCCGGTTTTTGCGCACTCTTTCTTGGGCATGCTCTAAAGAAGCTTTGGTGTCGATGAGGTTGTAAAGGTAAGAACTACACATCAATTTAAGGCTGCTGTTATTTAAATCATTTTTGATTATTAAGTGGGGTATGACATTATTTATCTAACTAAGCATGCAAAACTTTGCAGTGCCTGGATTGCATAAAGTGTGGTAAATTAAGGCCGAAGATTCGTTAGCCGAAGTAAAGCTTACCATTTTCAAAAAAAAAAGTTAATATTGTACAGTGAGGACAAATGTTGTGTACATGTAATATAAGTGGTTAACAGCGCATTTTATGCTATTAATGAAATGCTAGTGTTTTATGTCTAGTGATTGAAAAGGGGAGGGGGGAGGTCGTGTTTGATGAATGCAGACGTTAGCATTTGAATTATCTGCTAGCGGTATCCTGTGTTCCTATGCAAATGCATGTAAGCCCGGGGGGGGACTAAACAAGCTTCGGCAGACAAAGTTAAGGAAAGGCTGTATTTTTCTTTGTTTTAATTACAGTTTAATTATTCTTCCTAAAAATAAACATGGTTTCGGAAGTTCGCTTAAACATTGACGGCTGCGGAGTAACCTACAGACTGAAATCTGTTTCCCGACGCTTTTTTAAAATGCCAATCTTCATAGTAAGGAGAAAAAAAGGTCAGAAAACTGTTAAAAATAAATATCAGCAGTTTTGGAGTCTGTTTTCTTGCTGTTAACAGAGGAATGACAATGGGAAGCTGCTCTAAATTTCCCGTATTTTGGGCTGGGATCTTGGGATTTTTCAACCTGCTTTTAAATGAGTTTAGGCTATTTGTAAAAGTAGGCTATATAAATAGTCCATAAAGCCATATTTTACAGGACTTAGTCCCTTCGATTTGCATCACTCGCGCGCATCAATTTGCTTTCAGTTTTTTCAGCATGGACACACTTCTGTTAAAGGAAGGCACAGATGTGTCGGACAAATCAATAAAGAGTAAGTGGAGATGGACTTGGCTGAATGAAATGGGCGATAATGGCAAACCATTTAGTTCATGGTGCAAAAACATTAAAATGGCAGGTGTGTGCTTTTTTGTGGTTTGCCATTAGAAATAGTCTATGGAAGCAATGGCTTTTTTCTTATCCACTGTTGTGTATTATTAAAGCATAAGAATATAAGAAATTTACAAACGAGAGGTGGCCATTCGGCCTATCAAGCTCGTTTTGGGAGAACTTAACTAATAGCTAACTAACAGACTTGTTAAAATATTATCTAGCTCTGATTTAAAGGAACCAAGGGTTTTAGCTTGCACTACACTAGCAGGAAAACTATTCCATACTCTTAACTACAGGCTGTGTAAAGAAGTGTTTTCTTAAATTCAGTTTTAAATGTTCTCCCGCTAATTTCCACCTACTGTATGGCCACGAGTTCTAGTATTTAAATTAATATTAAAGTAGACATTTGGCTGAACAGCATCGAGACCTGTTAGAATCTTATATACCTGGATCATGTCCCCCCTTAGTCTCCTTTGTGCGAGGCTAAACAGATTCAGCTTAGCCAACCTCTCATATTATTATCATCTTGTAATATCAACAACAAGCATTGTTGTTGAAATAAATTTGAACTGAATACTTGATGTTTCATCATTTATAGCCAAATATTGACAATGGTAAAGTCTTGGCTTAGCTTGAATTATTGTTACAATTATGTAAATATAATTCAACTAGGGGCTTAGGGGATAATGGACAACGCGTAACGCATTGAAAATCTGATGCAGGGCTGAAGTGGTATGAGCCTGCGACGATGATGTTGTTTTAAAATTAATAAACCCATGTTTGAGTATCAAAATGTGGAAAAAAATTAAGTGGCCTGAATGCACAATGGCCATCTGAAAAGCAAGTGCATCAGCAAAGCCCATGAGATGATGTTTTAATGAGGTAAGGTGTGACCTGTGTAGAATCTTGTGCTGTTTTAATGGAATTTAGCATTGCAGGTCACTAAGAATGTGTTCCATATACTTTCCCAAATCATCACATTTAGAGCCCCATTCAGTTACTGGAATTGATAAAATGTTGTTGTGATAGGAAAGCAGCTTATACACACACTACACCCTTTATTTGATCAAAGGTCATTACCAGGCAATCTTTGAGTAAATGGTCTTGATTGAACCCCATTAAATTAGCATTATTTATCCAAAGATGAATATACTGTTATTGAAGTTATGAAACAGAGTAGTTTAAAAGTTTGAGGCATGGAGTCCACCAGGTAGTCTTACTTTCAGGAGCACCACCAATTCATTCTTCTCTAACAGACAGCTCTCACCTAGGTGTTCAAAGACGAACATTGTATTTATTTACTTAGCAAAGTGATTTATGAGTGAAGATATAAGAGTAGGAATTCTTGGGGCTATAGCTGGGTTTGACAGGGAATATTTCCCCGAGGCAAACATCTTTCCAACCAGCTACTTGTGATTAATGGTAGCTAAGCTACAGTCAAGGGTCCAGAGCCTATCCAAGAAGCTATGGGCATGAGGCAGGGAACAATCCAGGACGGGGGGCCAGCCCATCACAGGGCACACTCGCACACCATTCACTCCTGTGAGCAATTTAGTAACTCCAATCAGCCTCAGCATGTCTTTAGACTGCAGGGGGAAACCAGAGTACCCGGTTGAGCGGAAGCGCCTCAGGCGGGGCTGCAGCCGCAGGTGGAGGCGGCTGCTCGGGCGGTGCTGCAGGCACAGCAGGCGTAGCCGGGATCTCCAGCTCAGGCAGTGCATCAGGCGGTACCGCATAGGGCAATGCACCAGCTGCTGAGGAAGCCTGCTCCATCCTCAAGTTGGGCAGCCTCCTCAGAGTCTCCTCTGCGACAGCCAGTTGCTGGAGTGGGGACTCAGGGGTAATGACAGCAAACTCCCACTGCAGCTGGTCCAGGAGCTCAGCTGCCTCTGGGGAGTCTCTAACAGCTGGTTCCCCCCTCATTTGCCATAATAGACCTTGGAGGGCAAAAAACCACTTGGCCAGGGTCACAGCTGCGGGTGGAGCCGGAGCAGGCAGCACAGCGGCTGCTGCAGGGAGCTCATACTCCAGACCAGCAGGAGGTGCTGCTTGAACCGCTGATTTAGAACCAGCTGGAGGCACCGCCGGTCCAGGAAGTGCAGGCAGGGCTGGCAGGACGTGCAGGGTAGGCACGTTATACGCCGGCGGGACTGGCAGATCAGGGACGGGCAGGGTTGCTGCCCCTTTAAGGACCCGCAGGATAGCGTCCCACATCGCTCTCGCTCCCCTATTTGCTAGCCGTGAAACCCGGTAGTGGTAGGCCGCTAGAGGAGACGGCCGCTCTGCAGCGGCGATGTCTCGGGTGAGCCCTCCCGGCTTTTGGCTCAGGAGGGGTTCTTCCCCATTGTCGGTCGGGAGCCAAACCTCGGCGAGAGAACAGGCTCCCAGGCGGATTGTCGGTGTATCCGCGGATATCCCTCCTCTCCGCCTTTTCCTCTTCGTGCGACTTGTCATTCTGTCAGGGTGCGCGGTTGAGCGGACTGGCAGAAGGGCAGGAAGCGAGGAAGGATGAGGCAGGTAGTCTTTGTAACCTCCTGGTTCATCCTCTCTGCGAGGCCGTTTGACTGTGGGTGATACACTGAGGACAGGCTGAGCGAGATATTAAGCTTGTGACAAAGCCTGGAAGATCTGTGAGGCAAACTGAGGTCCGCGGTCCGACACGATGTCTTCTGGGATTCCATAGTAGCGGAACAGCCATTGGACCAGGAGATCCGCAAGCTCGGAGGCGGTCGAAGCTTCGCAAGGGCGATCAGGCGGCACATCTTAGAGAATCGGTCCATGATGGTGAGTATGGTGGTTTTCCCCTGTGAACGTGGTAGATCAGTAATGAAATCCATGGCTATGTGCGACCAGGGGCGTGAAGGCACAGGCAAGGGATGGAGCAGCCCCGCCGGAGCTTGGTGAGCGGATTTCAGCTGAGCACATTCCACACAGGACTCGACGTAAGCAGTTACCTCTTTTCCCATCCCAGGCCACCAGTATCGCCAGGCGGCCAGGCGTAGAGTGGTGGCGGGCCCTGGGTGCCCAGTACCTTGCTGAGCATGGACCCACCGAAGGAGGCTTGCCCGATGTGTCTTAGCCACATACAGACAGTCCCCGGGGCAGCTTGAAAGGATGGGACGAGTCTCGTTCCCTCGGCAGATGACTTCCTCCAGTGACCAGGTAATGCTGACGGCAAAGCATTCTGGGTTGAGGATAGGGCTGGTTCGGTCTCCGGCCTTTGGGAGGTTGAACTGACGTGACAACGCATCTGCCTTGACGTTCCGGAACCCTGGAAGATAGCAGACTTTAAATACAAAACAGGCAAACCAGGTCGCCCACCGCGCCTGGTGGGCTGACAGACATTTAGCACTTTGTAGGTACTCCAAATTGCGGTGGTCTGTGAGCACCACAAAAGGGTGATGGACCCCCTCCAGCCAATGTCACCATTTGTCCAATGCCAGCTTCATCGCGAGGAGCTCTCGATCCCCTATGTCGTAGTTCCTCTCAGCCGAAGACAACTTCTGCGAGAAGTAGGCGCAGGGGTGGCGATGTCCCATGGCGGGGTTTCTCTGGATGAGGACGGCCCCGACCCCTGTCTCAGAGGCGTCTACCTCCACCTTGAACGGGAGCTGGGCGAGGACAGGGGCTGAACAGAAAGCCTCCTTTAAGCGCTCAAACGCAATGACAGCATTGAGCTCCCAGCGCAATCATGTTGGCTGACCCCGGGTCATTGTGGTGAGCGGGGCTGCTACCTGACTGAAATTTCGAATGAACCTGCGATAAAAGTTTGCGAACCCCAAAAAGCGCTGCTGCTCCTGGATGGCCATCACCTTCTGGGTGTCCATAGCCACTGCCCCGAGTTAAGAACATGAGAACTATACAAACGAGAGGAGGCCATTCGGCCCATCAAGCTCGCTTGGGGAGAACTAAACTAATAG
>JAODJX010000039.1:17995303-18007088 GCA_026776945.1 Isichthys henryi | reverse complement strand
AATAAAAATAAATAAATAAATGGAAATAAAGTAGTCCTCCGCAGAGGGGGGGTGGTGGAGGGAGTAAAAAAAAAAAAGGAAATACAAGGAGGAACGTAGTCCCTTAAAGGGAGAGACGCTGCAGAGTGAGGTCATCACTCTGCATAAAGGAAAAAAAGGAAGCGTGTTCGGGTGTGGTGGACATACAATTACTGAAGAAGAGGGATCCTCATTCGGTCTGAATTACTAGTGAGATATTTCGGGGAAATCCATGGGGTTTATTGTAACCAAGGAGGAATTAGAAGCGTTAGATTTAGGAGGACGTCAGATGAGGGAGGTTTGAGCGTGGATGCGGTGGTGGTCTGGCCTGGTGAGCTCAGTGGGTGGTAGTTGCTGGGTGAAGAGATGTGTTAAGGAAACCACGTGTAGAGAAACGACTGATAAAAGAGGACTGCCACTACTGTAATTGTACTGAGAATAAGGGGTTTATAAAACTTCTGGTTTGTCTGATTTAACGTTTTTCAGAGGGCAAATTGTAATTTTTCTTTTCATTGTTTAATAAATGGGAAGGTTAATTGTCCTGGTTTGGTGGAGATCCTGCATTGAAAAAAAGATCCCACATAAAAAGTTGTTTGTTGTTTCGTGGATACTTTACTGGCAACATTAGCATGTTCAAAAATGACTTTAATGCGCATACTTTATATGTGCTAATGTATAACAACATGTTAAGACATACAAAGAGGTAAATGTTGACATGTCAATATTAATTGTGTTAACGCAAAAATAGTTAACATGTTTGACCCTTTTGACCCTCTGTGCAAAAGAGATACTGGACTTCCTGGAGGCTGTGCAGGCCCCGCATGACACTAATTTACTAGTCAGTTAGTTTAGACTTTAGACTTATGTTTTTGTTTAGCTCATTTTTAGTCATTCATAAGTGCTATTTTAAGTTGTACCTTAATGTTCTGAGGTCGGATTTCTCCGAAAAGTCCTTAGCTCAGTATACCTTCTGTAAGAGATACTTTCATAAGGTTGGTCTGAACCACTCTTAGCTGTCACTTATCGATGCTGTCAACTTATACTGCTAGTGAACTCCACTGTTTGGACTGCATGCCTCTGAAATCAGCAGTATCTAGTTAGATCTCAAGCTGTTATGCAAAATGTACTCAAATAATTAAAAAGTTGTATTTGGTGAATAAAGTTAATAATAATACAACATTAAAGGGAGTGTTTTCAACCAAAGAATAAATTATGGATGCACATTGCACTTTAATGAACACTAC
Organism: Isichthys henryi; assembly: GCA_026776945.1. Classification (NCBI taxonomy): domain Eukaryota; kingdom Metazoa; phylum Chordata; class Actinopteri; order Osteoglossiformes; family Mormyridae; genus Isichthys; species Isichthys henryi. The sequence continues at coordinate 18,005,826 of JAODJX010000039.1, read as the reverse complement.
TACCCAAAAGTTTTTGCACACAAGGTTTTTTTAAACCACTTTTCCATTTATTTCATAAACTATAGATTTTATATTCTTAAGCATTTGAAAGTTGAGTACATAACTAAAAAATGAAAATATCAAATTAAACAAGTTTCCTTTATAACATGGAAAGAGTACGTAATAGTGCATGTCTGACATCCTATTAACTGATTGTGTGCTGATGGTTTAGTCAAATAAAAGGCTGTTCTTTAAATGCACTAACTACTCCATCCTATGAAACAGAGCAGCATCTAGAAAGAATGCCTCAGATTTTCTCTGCTGTTATAACTGCTAAAGGTTACTTTGATGAATGAAAGATATGACATTTTCTTACTAATAAAGGTACTCAAATGGTGAACATACGGTAAATTTACTTGTTAGTAAAGAATACTGAGTGTATTTTTGTAAATGTTAAAAGTAACATGCAAATGTAGAAAATTTCCAGCGTGTGCAAAAACTTTTGATTAGTAGTGTAATTGCCTTTTCAATGATATTTTCCAAAATGATATTAGCTGAAAATTCATTAATTCATTTGTTTATTTATTTATTGTTTATTTGTTTATTGTGGTGGGGGGGTGTATTTTCGATGTTCCTGCAATAGACATCTCTACTGGGAGAAAGTCATACGATATCACAACTTTGGTTCATGATTTTAATGAGTTGACACTGCAGGTTCATTAAGACGCAAGTCTAATGTATTTTTCCTCAAAAACACCCTCGAATAGTCCTTATTAGTCATTGTAGCACACTGGACATTCACTTATAAGGCAGTAACGCAACATTTCTTTTGGATACTGTGCCATTGCATGTCCCAGTATCAGTGACATAGACACATATTGGTGAACACAGATGTTTTATAGAACAAACTAAAATTAAATGGTGTTAAAATAGATTTGAGGAGGTGGGTTCCTGCACCTAATTGGCAAAAATCATATTTACAGTTAGATGATTAAATTAGTTAATTTTGTACTTTATTTTTAGTTTCTCAGTTCTGATTAATTTAATATTCTGAAGCAGTTCTGCTGTGTTACTAAAGAACACCTCTTTCTCTCATACCACAGTCAAGCAGTTGATGCATGAAAGGAATAATTGATTCTTGAATCAACAGTGTCAACCAGTCTGGCACCATCCCTGTGGAGGGTACCTAGTTACATCACATTTAAGAAGTTATCCCTAGGCAAACTCTTAGGCACAGTTTGCAGAACAGATGTAGAACAATAAACAACTTGAGTAAAGTATACCTTTCAAGTCTTAGTAACACATGAGACATTTAGAGAACGCATCCCAGTATCGCCATAAGTACAGCTCATTACGGCTATTGCTTCATACACACTCGGCAACGGCTGATGAGGCTTCCTGGAACGTCTGATTTTATCGTCTGGCCTGTTGGCTTCCTGTAAAATACGCAAAATTAGATGTAACTGTGAAGTCAATTTAAGGACAATGCCCAAAAATAAATAAAAAGTAAAAATAAATAAATAAATAAAACTACACTACCAATCTGTAATAAGTAACGCAACATATAGAAGCACACAGTTTAGTTAATTATACCGCATTAATTATACAGCTGGAAGTGACTCTAGGGTCAGAGGATGTCTGGGGCTTTGCCCAGAAATTGTCATGCCTCTTTATATGGTGACAGCTATTGTAAAAGTGTTTGTGTAAAAAAATGGGGGCTTTGTTACAAAGAAAGGGGCTTAATCCCTGTAAGCCCAATCCACCGCAAAACCATAGTATCAGTAGTCTACGCCAAGTGATATTTATATAGAAATATGTTATACTCTGCTTAAAATGTTTAGCTGCAAGTAAAATGCAGATGAGGACAAAACATGACACAATCATAAATAAATAAATCAATAGAAAAATAAATGTTTTTTCTATTCCACAGATTTATACATGTAGATAAATGAATTTATTTTTTATTCCAAATAATTATTTTATGTAGTTTTTTCTTCCAAAGATTTTTTTAGTTATTTTTCTTATTCATCTGTATGTAAACAAGGTGGGCAGCCCTAACCCATTTTCTAAAGCACCACTGGCCAGGGGAGCTTTGCTGATCTAGGCCCTTTTACCTTCATCTTGCTTGGATGACTGTCCAATTCGTCGGACTGCTATACTGTTTATATGTATGGGGTCCCAATTGTGCCAAAAACATGTCGACATGCATATCCATTTGTGCCAAAAATATGTCAATAGCTCACTGTCTTTGTCGACTGAACATGTAACAAAACGTGTGTCTGGCTATTCAGCTTTCAACTGTACTTCAGCTGTGACAAATCTATTTTGACAATGAGATTGTCTCTGTTGATTGCACACCTGACAAAACAGTTTAACTTTAAATTGTACTTTGTTGCCTTAGTACTCCCTATCGTGTTACATGTTGACCAAATATGCCAACACGTCATCATGATGTGTCGTTATCCTCATCATTTGACCTCGTCGTTCTGCATAATAATAAAGCTGGATGAGAAGCAAAACAACACAGACAAACATCACATCAGGACAACATGGATAACGATGCAGTCAAACCACAAGAAGAATGACATGAAAATGACATGCAGGACAGCAGTCAGACAACACATCAGAACGACATACAAAACGACACAGCCAAACAACAAGGATGACACATTATGTGCTAAGATGACAAAGTACAGTTTAAACTTGAACTGACAGGCAAATGTATTCAATAAACATAGACAGTGTGCATATCAACATATTTTTGGCATAAATTGAACCCCATACATATGAACAGTATAGCAATCTGATATGGAAAGTCATGTAGTGTGAACTTAGTATTACTAGCATGAATGCCAGGTAGCATTTCTTCTCATCCAAGCAAGGCCAAGGTAATGGAACGCAGATCAGCGAAGTCCCCCTGGCCAGTAGATCTTTAGAAAAAGTATTAGGACAGCCCAACTCGCTTACATACATGTGAATAAAAAATCTTTGAAATAAAAAAAGCATTTCAAAAAAATCTTTGTAATAAATAAAATACATTTGTTTTTCTATAAATCTCTGTAATAAAAAATTACATAAATTTTTCTATCAACCTTTGCAATAAAATATGTAATTAATTTTCCAGTTGATTTATTTATTTATGATTATATGTATAATTTATTTATGATTATTTATATATTCGTCTTCCATACAGATATCTTTAAGATATGAGACTCACTGGCTCAGGTTGTCAACAGTTACCATGGGGCAGTTCCCAGGGTGACAGGTGACAGACAAACAGTATGCAGAATGGATCAGCATTTTGCAGACTGCTACATAAATGGTGGAAAGTGCACTTCAAATATCTTACCGGAACATGTTGTCAGGGTTAAGCGCAGCCAGCCAATAGCTGTTGAAATCACCGTAGTAGTTACAGGTGCCGCGCCCATGGCATTCGATAAAGGGGACTTTATAGAATTTTTCCAGGCAGGAACCAGGAGATTGCAGAGGCTGCCCTGAGCCCTCAGAGCCAGATCCCGTTTGCTGTAGAAATAAATGAATGGCCTGACGTCAATATTATTTTAACACCATTTACAATCAGCACATGTAAACTATCCATCCATCCATCCATTTTCCAAACCACTTATGCTACTACTGGGTCACGGGGGGTCCGGAGCCTATCCCAGAAGCAATGGGCACAAGGCAGGGAACAACACAGGATGGGGGGCCAGCACATCGCAGGACACACTCACACACCATTCACTCTCATACACACACCTATGGGCAATTTAGCAACTCCAGTGAGCTTCAGCATGTCTTTGGACTGTGGGGGGAAACCGGAGTACCCGGAGGAAACCCCACGATGACATGGGGGGAACATGCAAACTCCACACACATGTAACCCAGGTGGAGACTCGAACCCGGGTCCCAGAGGTGTGAGGCAACAGTGCTAACCACTGCACCACCATGCCGCCCCATGTAAGCTATTATACTATAAAAATGTATTTTAAAAATGACTCGGAAAGTCTTGGGCAGCAAAAGAAAATGTTTAAAAGTATTTATCTGGGTAGTAATTATATATTTCTTTAACACTGAAATATATACAAATGAGCATCCACCCATCCACTTGACATCTGACCATGAACTGAATCTCAAGAGAAAGTGGGTCATGCAGCACGAAAACGATCCTAAGCACACAAGTCGTTCTACCAAAGAATGGTTAAGGAAGAATAAAGTTAATGTTTTGGAATGGCCTAGTCAAAGTCCTGACCTTAATCCAATTGAGATGTTGTGGAAGGACCTGAAGTGAGCAGTTCATGCGAGGAAACCCACCAACATCTCAGAGCTGAAGCTGTTCTGTAAGGAGGAATGGACTAAAATTCCTCCAAGCTGATGTGCAGGACTGATCAACAGTTACCAATAACGTTTAGTTGCAGTTATTGTTGCAAAAGGGGGTCACACCAGATACTAAAATGAAAGGTTCACATACTTTTGCCACTGAGAGATATGTAATATTGAATCATTTTCCTCAATAAATAAATGACCAAATGAAATATTTTTGTCTCATTTATTTAACATGGTTCTCTTTGTCTACTTTGAGGACTTGTGTGAAGATCTGGTGATGTTTCAGGTCATATTTATGCAGACATATAGACAATTCTAAAGGGTTCACAAATTTTCAAGCAGCACTGTATACATTGGTGTGCTGAATGGTGGCTGCAAATTTTGGTGTAGGATCACACAAACACACACACATACACACAGAAGGAGATTCAGATTCAAAGGAAAAGGAAGGCCAACATTCCAAGTTTTATGGCTCAGACAGCTGGACACTTAAGAACAACAATCTGGGCCTTGGCTCGAAGGGTCTGAGCCTAGAGCAAGCTGGTACCCCTAGTCTAGGGCTGATGCACAATTACGTACTGATGAGGGTGAAAAGAAGAGTGCTCTTTTATGTTAAGTGTATCGTCTGTCGTGTGTAGGTTGTGGTGTTAGAAATAAATGCCTTTCATGCTTTTTAAATCTCTGGCTGAGAAATCTCTTCCTCATAATTAAATCACTTTACTGGTATAAACTACGCTAAACTTTTGTAAGTTCCAAACTTGTCCTAAAGTACCACGAAATTCTCTCTACGACCGTACATCCCTGGTGTTCACGGGACGAATGTTCTAACACAGGTTAAGTAGTCATATTGCAATTAATGAATTCCATTCGTATCCTGGATCTAAATCTTCCAGTAACTGACTAATTGGAACTTCCGTAATATTGTTTATTGGAGAAAGACACCACTCAATGATATTCATTAATTTATATTAATAATTAATTCATTGATGATTAATGTCCCTATATATCAGTGGAGACAAATTATTTGAGCTATTTTTTCTGCACTGGGGTGATTTTCGGACAGGGTCTGAAATGGCTAAGCTGACTCTCTTTCAAAGGCATAATATCAATGCTTTACAACAAAATTAAGATTTTAAACAATTTTCTTTGATTACATAGGAATTTTGCATATAACTGTACATTGACCTTTTATTCACAATATTAGTTCTTACCAGCATGAAAATGATTTGTACTGCACTTATACTCACCACAATGTAGGAAAAGCCAGTCCAAAGAGACACCCATTCATCTGGACAGTCTGGGATCTCAGTAGATTGACTATGAAACGCAATAGTATTTGCACTTCCTTCACATACTGTGCACCTGTAAAGATACCAGCAACTATTCACAATCATATACAAAAATCCAACAACACTTCAGTTTAATTCGCTGCAAGAGATGCTGACTCTCTCTTGAGAGTACACAGTATAATTGTATTAATTTGGGGTTTTTTTCTAGTCTGAAAGTGCAAATCTTTTCAAATACAGGCAGGTTTTTGCCACATAGGGTGTTATATTCTGTTTATCATAATGATGGATCTGTTGTATACAACTTTTATAAAGTGTATATAAGCTGAATGATCATATGACAGTAATTGTATACTTTTAGATTTATCATATAATTCCAAGCAATGTACACAGTATCAAATTTCTGAGATGCTGACCCAGGAGTTACCTACTGCTGCCTTTTCTGTGACTCAATATTTTCTACAGCAAGCACTAGTTTTTAAAAAGGTGTTAGGAAACCATGATGTACACAGGTAAGCAATGCATTAGCTGTAATTAAATAACATAAATTGCATTGGCATTAACGATTCTTGACTATGGGCTCAATTTTCTCATCAGTCAAAAGTGCTGAAAAAGTTATGTGCGCGTGAGTTACACATATTCTCCCCTCACCATGCATGTTAATTCCCTCAATTGTTTTGCTTTACAAATGATTAACTACTCTAGAGGCAAAATCAACATTTTAGACCGGGGCAAATTTCTCAATTTAAACATTTGTTATGTTATCTATGTTCTATTGTGATTAAAATATTGGCTCATGTGATTTGAAAGTCTTTTAGTTTTCATTTTATTCAAATTTAAAGAACGTCCAGGATTGTAGAGTAAAATATATTATTTTATATTTTATTACGAGAGTACTGTACTGTAAGTGTCATTGTCTAAAGTAAATTAACGAAGATGAGAATCAAATGAGATGAGAACTCTTAATCCTTCAGCATACCAAGACATTTTGGACAATTTTATGCTTCCAACTTTGTGGGAACAGTTTGGGGAAGGAAGGCCCTTTTCTGTTCCAGCATGACTGTGCTCTAGTGCACAAAGCAAGGTCCATAAAGACAAGGGGAGTCTGGTGTGGATGAACTTGACTGGCCGCACAGAGCCCTGATCTCAAACCCACTGAACACCCTTGGCATGAACTGGAATGGAGATTGTGAGCCAGGCCTTCAAATCCAAAATCAGTGCCTGAAAAATGCTTTTCTGGAAGAATGGACAAAAATCCCTCCCCACGCACAAACACTCAAAAATCTTGTGGAAAGCCTTCTCAAAAGAGTTGCAGCTGTTATAGATGCAAAGGGAGGACAAACTCCATATTGATGCCTATGGATGTAGAATGGAATGTCATAAAAGTTCCTGTGGGTGTAATGGTCAGGTGTCCATATAGTGTATTTTGGCATAAGGATGATTAGATCTGCCTCCAGTAACTGAATTTAATTCCAATAAGTAACCAGTATTATATTTAACTTGAATGTAGTGTTGTATTACTATACATAATATTATCAGAATAGCAGGTATAATAATATATAATATAGCAATACACTGTATTATAACTGCACATACATATTACATTTTATTATATTACACTTTTGTATGCATAATATCATATAACACTACACATTAATAACAAACCATATTTCATGAAAATCGATTCTGAACTGAGAGAGTTAGTTGATTTTGTAGAAACACCAGAATATGGGTATGTCGCATGTATTGTACTCTTACGTGCATTCTACCATTGACTTTTAATTAAAATGTTCTTCTAATTGCATTTTTCACTATTTGCTCTGGAAGGCTGTATTAAGTCTCGGGGCCCTACATGGCCAAACAATCTTGCAGTGTTCAGAAAGCTGGACACGTAACATTCAAAATGCTTGTGAATAATTATACAATTGTCTAAGAAATATATAACGTAACTGTACATAGAAATATATTAGTATATACAAATGTATCACAATTAAGCTAGATTCAAGCAACATCTGTAGAGTAACCTCTACAGCAGTGTTTCTCAATCCGATCCTTGGGGACTCCCAGACAGTCCACGTTTTTGCTCCCTCCCAGCTCTCGCCTGGGAGTTTGGAGGGTGCAAAAATATGGACTGTCAGGGGGTTCCCAAGGACTGGGTTAAGAAACACAGCAGACTACAGATCTACAGCAGACGAATCAATTAGGCTAAACACTTCATGGATAAATTGGTGGAGTTTCAATATGACATAAGTACAACAGTTTAAATACTGGAATAATGCAAATATATTAAGACTGCATTAAGTTACAAATACAAAAAACTAACCCTAAAAGTGATTTTTTTCATAGTATATACTGAACTTGTGAATGAAATAAATCTTAACGTTTAGAGGTTAGTTGAAGAAATTTTGTAACTTATTGAGGTACCCTGATTGTGTATTTGCTTTTCTCTAGCAAAATACAAAGTAAATCAACAGGAAATTAAAAACCACGTAATACTAATTTACAAATACATTTTTGATGAGTTCTCATTCATCTGTAATGCAAATTAGTAGCCAAGAGATATCACTGAAATCTCGATAAACCCAGACAATAGTGGTTTACCTGCTTATGTATGGCCTCAGAAGATGCGCAGAGATGGGCGCCATATTGTCAGGCATTGCTTCATCTGTGGACAGCCAATAGGAGAAGTCGTTGCGAGAAGCATAGTGACAAGTGCTGTTAGGGTTGCAAAATAGAAAGGGCATAGTGGAGAACTGGAGGAGGCAGCTTCCAAGTGCACCTGAGGAGACAATACAGGTGAAAATTAGGGACTTGGGTCTGAGGAATAAGATATCGACTTGGATCTAAGATAATGGAGCTGGACATGTTGAAAATCTGTGATGGGAATTTAGACAATCGACTTTAAACTGTATGCAGATACAGTATGTGGAGTTTCCTTTTTCTAAACAAAAGCATAACTACCTTCATATCTAAGGATATTGGAGTGTGTCTTATTTTATAAAACTGACATATAAATAGAAGAAATAAACAGCTTGAATAGCTAAGATATTTGTTAGGACAGAATGTTATTGCATCTTGTTTCTTGTTCCTTCTTCCCATAAAAACACGCACACAATTAAACAACCTAAGATTGAATTTTTCCTCCAACAGACATAGAAAATAGATGATATCCCTGTGTAACCTAAGACAAAACAGGATTTAGCACAGTGGACAGAGGAATCCCCCTTCTGCATTGTTCTATCCTTGAGCTTATGGTCCTGCATTGAGCAGCTTCTTGAGGAAACCCCAAAGCCTCACTCACTTAGCACTAACATTAGGGGTGGGTTGTTTTAAATGTATCGAAACCTTTTAGAAGATTAAAAATTTCTATCTCTGCCTGTATAGCTATTCTGTGTAAAAATACAGAGATACTGATTCTGAGCCATACTGCCCAATCCTACAAACCATATGGGGGAGATGAGAGACGTTCTGTTTCCCAAGGTAAGATCTATGTTTTTCTGTTAGCTGACTGTTACTATGTTTACATACAATAACCCAATTACGGTGTTTACATGTTTTTTTAATGACCCGATTGTGGAGCTGGTCTTGAAAACGCGGTAACCGAGTCATCACCACACCTTAATCAGCTTATTACCTGTAAATGTAGATATGGATAATTACAAAAATTAAAAAACAACATAGATCAGACTTCATGAGTGAGCTGTTTGGCAATGTTTTAAAAGGAAATGAACCAAGTAACAATGATTCCTTGCCTTTCTCCTCAATAAAAGCAACTGTGTTGCTTACCAGCAGGAAGGAATACTATTGGTCTGTATTCAAAATATTTAGTACAACCTTACTTTTAACACACAATAAAAATATTTTTATATAAACGGTACTGTGTCATTTTGAAAAAGTATTGGTAGTGGAGCGTGGGTATTATCATTTTGACTAAGGTGTTTTCTGAACATGCAAAGCGTCTATTCTATTATTTTGCTCCAGTTTACGTAGAGCACGTATTATCATTTGATTAAGGTGTTTTAAGAATATGTAGCTCGTTGATAATCGGACATCATAGTGAGATGTTGGTGGATTCTCACCCAGATCTTGGCCATGCCCCATGTTGTTCCCATTGACAAATAAGAGGGAGAATCCAGACCACATCTGATTACTGTCCTCTGGACAGCTGGGCTCAGTAGCTGTCTGGCTGTGTCGAGTGAAAATAAAGCTGTTTTTGGAAATTCTTGGGATGAAGGCACCTGGGGGACCACGGATACCCTTCTTGCCTGGGGGCCCTGGAGGCCCCTGCAATCCTAATGAGATACAGATAGAACAGAATCTGAGAAGACATCCATTTACAAAATATCTTACTCTTTTTTCATGCTTTTTTCACCAACAATATTTCTAAGCATAATCAATAGATCAATGACATGTTATCAAAATAAGATTAGACTCTATGTTTTTAGTGTGATATTGCTCCCATGAAATTTTACATTGGAAGTTGGTATTGATGTGGGTATAAACAGTACCTTGTGGCCCTGGCAAACCTGTCTCTCCTTTCTGGCCAAACACTCCTTGTGGTCCTGGAAATCCAGCCTTTCCAGTTATCCCTTTCTGACCAGTAGGTCCTACAACAAAGGACAGGGACTTCTTATATTACGCAGACTTTCACAATTAAGAGGTAACTGCCCCATAAGGGAAAAGATACAATGACAGCATGAGTTGAATTAGAAAAGCAGTATTAATCAATGCATCCAGATATCCATCTTCTAACTACTAATTCTGGTTATGATTACAAGTTGGCCTGGAGGGTTAATTGGGGAAAACAGAATACACTGGGGTAAACACAAAATAAAAGGGACCTTAAACGGTCAAAAGGCCATCCATCCATCCATCCATCCATCCATCATCTTCCGCTTAATCCGGGGTCGGGTCGCGGGGGCAGCAGTCTCAGCA
>JAODJX010000039.1:17958439-17972671 GCA_026776945.1 Isichthys henryi | reverse complement strand
GAGTGAGTGTATGGTGTGTGAGTGTGCCCTGCGATGGGCTGGCCCCCCATCCTGGGTTGTTCCCTGCCTCGTGCCCAAAATATCAATTGCTTCCGGGATAGGCTCCGGACCCCCCGCGACCCTGTAAGGATAAGCGGTTTGGAAAATGGATGGATGGATGATTTATGATCAATGCAATTAACATACCTCTACTGGGAGAAAAAGAAAACTCTACTACTAAAACTAAAAAAGCAGTTTAGCAAATTGAAACAAATGCAGTAAAACAAATACTAAGGGTGTAAATGTGGTTTTAATAACCCAACAAACATCACTTTTATGGGGCCCACACAAGTTTGGGCAAGTTTCATTGTGTGGCCCATTCACTGAAAAGAGTGTGATACCACTGGCCTACATTTTGTTCTGGCAGCCATTTGTGTGTTGACTTAGGTGTAGATTTGAGATCATTATCTTGCTGAAAGTTCCATCTGTAGGCAAGTTTCAACCTTCTGACAGAGGCAGCTACTGTAGGTGTTTGACTAAATCGATCTGGTATTTTGTGGAATTCATGACAATTTTGATCTATTCATAGGCCCCTTGCAGCAAAACAGGGGCCTGAAGCATCAATGATCCTGCACTACATCAGACAGTGGGTACCAGGCACTTTTCTTATGCTTTCCCCTTCATTTGGCAAACATGATCATAAAAAAATATTTAAATTGTAATTCCAATGATACCTGGCACATTTTCTGTACTGCATTTTGTGGCATTGTCTCAGGAATAGACTCTTTTGAGAAGCTCTTTCAAAATGCCTCTGTTGATGCAAGACACGTCAGACACAATAAAGTAAACTATTTAGTTCAGAACCTGTGATTTTTGGATCCCGTTCTCACTATAAATCACACACTGTATGGGGGCAGTACAATTATGCATGCTCTTACAGGCAAACTCTGAACTGTTCCATGCTTCTTAATTTTTAAAATCATTGCCCTGTTGTTTTTTTTTCATTGTCTTTCACCAAGGATGCAGATTTCTTTGCCGTTAACGACATTACGCTGCAGTACTAATCATATGATCTGGAAAAATTTCTTAAATGTAATGGAATTACATTACAAGGAATTATTTTTCTTAGATAATTGATATGCTTTTTCTATAGATTTTTTTATTCTTATATGGATAGTTTTTGCATGTTTTTGGTTTTACCTCTCTTTCTTTAGGGTTGCCAATAACTCTGGAAAATAGGAAGATATTGCCATAAAACATAGAACACAGAAATAGCAAAACTATAAGTCAGGTACAGTTATGTTTTAAATTAAGCAACTTAAAGTATTCAAGTTTTGAATGAAAGTATGGTTTCATACAGGGTCAGCCCTAGGTGTCTTAGTGCCCTGGATGAGTTTCTGCTGAGAACCCACCTCCCCCCCAACTACCACCCAGAGCAGCAGAAAATTTTGTCAGTTTAAAAAAAAAGAAAGGTATCTGGCTACTAACTGGTCATCAAATGTCTGTTTCAAAAGAAAAAATAAAAATGGTGCAAATAATTATAAATAACATAAATAATATATAAAAATATATTTATAATTATAAATTATAAATAATGTCATAGAATTCAAGGAAAAGTATTTCTTCTGATTCTTTTTTCCACTCACTCTTTCACACCCCCTAGTCAAATGACATCCTACAGTAGGTAGTCACCTATGTCACCTATAGGGCAGGCCAGTGCTGATCTTATACATGAATATAAGCAGAGCTGAAATGCAATATAATTGAAGGATACAATTAAGCACCTTGTTGGCCAGGACATCCAGGGTTACCATTCTTCCCACTTTGCCCACACAGTCCTTGACTTCCTGGGTCTCCTTTAGGACCAATACGCCCTTGTATGCCTATTGGACAACAAATTATGCCAAGATTATCAATGGATTTCACTGCATGTACAGACAGTAAGACAGTTAGCTGAATTGCCAGAAGGATCAGTACCTTGTAACAGGAACATTTCACGTATTTACCTGAATTACCAGAGTCCCCATCATCTCCCAAAATATCAATGCTGACCGTCACCCCACAAGCCCCAGGGTTCCCTCGCTCCCCAGCTGGTCCTGGGCTGCCTCGATAGCCCTTTGGTCCAGTGCAGCCCATGGTTCCTGCCAGGTGTCACACCACAATACAGTCAACTTCACGATCACTGGTGACCCTCATGAAGATGAATTTAACATTAATGTATATTAAGATGATCTTAAAAAGCTATGAGTGGTATTTTGATCTCAAACAAGCCTTATTTTTTTAACACAACTTGATTTTTTTTTTCTTTTTCAAAGACAAAGATTTAGTATTATAATTTTTTATGGAAAATATAGGTTTGACAAATATTGACACTTCTAATATTTAGTAAAACCTCTCCTGGCAAGAGAACAGCATTGAGCCTCTGTTTATAACTTTTAACTAGGTTGTAGAGCAATTCTAGTGAGATCTTGGGCAACATCTCCAAATAGAAACTCTTCCAACAAGCTTCTGGAGGTGCAGGTGGTGTCCCAAGATTCAAACATATTATGAGCTAAAACCTGTGATTTTTGGGTTCCTTTTTACCCTTCACTATAAATGGCACTGTGGGTGGTGGCAGTATGCTGATGTGTCCTCTTACAGACAAACATACACTTTTTGAGTAATAAACCTAATGTGTAAAGTTTAACACTGTAATTTAACTGTAAGTTAACTGTAATTTCATTTGAGATGAATTCTCTTTCATTTTGCCCATGTAGATGAGTGACAAAGGCATTTTGCATGCATGTGATGTCATGTAAGTGTGCGTGAGAAACAAGAAATGGTCGTAGAAAACACATGACTTTTTGTGCAACAGGAGCAGTATGAAGACATGTTTTTTCACCAAGGATGCAAATTTCTTTGGTCTTACTTCAGACATTACTCAGCGGTGTCAATAATTTTGCTCCAAATGTTCTCGAAAGATTTCTTGATTATGAATATAATGCTCTTGAAGGAATTATTTTTTAAGATAAATGGTAAGCAATTTTTCTACACATTTTGGGGGAAGTCTGATTCTTATATGCATTGTTTATGCTAATGGTTTCACCTCATGGTTGCCAATAATTCTGCAGATGACTCTAATTTTCAATTTCATTCCTGTAATTGGGGCAAGTGTATGTATGTAAGTCAGAATTCACTTAGCGTGGATCAGAACATAATGATAAAGCAATGTTAGCCAAGGCTGTATCTGCAAGACTCCCCCATACCTTTTATTCCAGGATATCCCGGGGAACCAGGGAAGCCATCAAGCCCAGGATGTCCAGCATTACCTGGGCTTCCAGGTTGGCCTCTGACCCCTGAGAAAACAGAGGAATGTATTTTCGATAAAAGGCCATGGCATGCGAACTATGATTTTAATACTATTACTATGGAAAAAAAAGTACAATGATATGCATTTATGGGGAGCTGAGGTTGGTGAAATAAAAAAAAAAAAATCATCAGATATAAATTATGAAAAAAAGGTGAGGCATACAATTGCATCAATATCCTTAATGCACTAGTTTTCATGGGGTTGTAGTAACAGTAATGAGGTCACCATGGCATTGATAAATCTATGTTCATTTATAAGAAATTGTTATAGCAACTGCTCAATTAATTCACTTAACTGCCATTTTATTAGTACATAGCACTAGGTAGGTCCCACTTTTTCCTCCAGAATAGTGTAATAACTGGTCTGTCACTGAAGTATGTGAATGCAAAAGGTATGTAAATGAAATGTGAAAAATCCTGAGAAAAGTTTTATGATCTATAAACAGAAAGGTCATATTTTCTGCACTTGATTTTTTGTGAGAAGCTGGTAGTTTATATTTACAAAGCACATTGCATTTGGGAGAAAAGTTTTTGCTGTATCTTAACTCTGTAGTTTCTTATAATACTATGTAAATGTATATCCCCATTAACCTGTAATGGATACAAGTTTGAAAGATGTGTGTGTGTGTGTCTGTGTGTGTGTGTGTATATATATATATATATATATATATATATATATGGTATTTTACCGGGGGACCCAGGAAGACCACTTAGGCCTGGAAACCCTTTCCGCCCAATAGGTCCTCTTGAGCCAAGTGATCCATTGAATCCTGGCCATCCTGGTTCCCCAGTTGGACCCAGAACACCCTGTCCTGGTTCACCAGGGTTTCCTTTTAGCCCTTTATATCCTCTTGGCCCTATAAAAGAAGTCACATTATAACCATAAAACTAGCATTAAAGTAACTGCATGAGAAGCAAATTCAATTACAAAAATTTTATGTGCAACCTGTAGTAGCATAATGCTTTAAATGCATACACTTGTTTTTTACAGATGTGGCAGTCAATTCTGCAGGTGTGATTCTCACTGCTGAGTACAAAGATTATACTGTAGTATCATTGTATCATGGGGATGCTTTGCTTATGGGAGAGGTCATGATCTTTACCAAATCCCTGGCAATCTCAGCCAACGGACTGTCACAACCCATCAAAAACACATCACTCCATCAGTATTATGGCTGATTGGGATGTCCTTCATTCTTCAATAATAATAATGATCCAAATATGCCACAAAATATGGAAGAACTAACTGACGAAGAAAGTAAAGAAAAATATAAACAAATGTCCTGGCTTGCTTAGTCTACAGCCTTAGTCCCATAAAACATCAATGAGATGAACAGGACAAAGGAATTAAAGCAAAAAGCACCCCAAAGTAGCCAATATCTCTGGAGCTGGCAATTATGAAGAATCCAAGACAAAGTTTTCGAAAACACTGCTTTGATGCCTCTTCTGTTTTTCTTTGTTTATTGTAATGTGTTTCTTGTTTGTTTTTTCATTTCAAGCAGTTGCAGAAAGTATATGGTGTAAAACAGAAACCCTAGCAAATGTCTTAAAACTTTTACTGGTACTGCATTTGTCCCTCATTCTAAATGTATAAATTATTGTATTTTGCCTTGACAAAATTCTGACATTCAGCCCAAAAGCTACAGAAGTTCAGTGTCTGTCTCCAGTGTCTGCTTAGTCCCTCTCTCACACCAAGTGTTTTTCTACTGAAATGTCACCTTTTAAAGTAGTTATTGTCACGTTAAATAAAAATATATAAAAAATGCCATGCCTGTTTCACCATTGGGTCCTTTATTACCAATACACCCTACAAGGCCCTCGAATCCCTTTGTGCATGTGCCTGGATCTCCAGGTGGACCACAAGACCCATCCCATCCTTTGCTCCCTGGAAACAGAAGAAACCAAGTGATGAGGTACAGTATATATGTAAGCTCAGGATCATTGGGCTTACCTCCAGACCACTGTGTCAGTGTGCAGTGTGTACTGTATGTATGTGAACTGGTGTATTTGTGTATGTTTATTAGTGTACGTGGAGCTATACCCTGTTCACCACACTCTCCTTCGCGGCCAGGACGTCCAAGAGAACCCAGCACACCTTGCTGCCCAAAGTCACCTGCAGGCCCAGGACTGCCATCATCCCCTGATGGGCCCTGCTTACCAGGGGACCCTTGTGGTCCTAATTTACATTCTCCCTGTCAACATAAACACTGCTTTTATTGAACATTAAAAGCATAAAAAGTGACTAAGTATCAGGTCCATTCATCTAACCTTTATCCCTGTCATCCCTGGGGACCCATTCAGTCCCACTCGTCCTGGGAGACCCACGTATCTTTCACCTGGACTGCCTGGTTGGCCTTTATCACCTATGAAAAGCAATGTGTGACTCACACTACATCGAAGCAACCAATATTTCACTGCGATCCATCCTCCTAAATGAAAAATTCAGCTAGTACCAGTCACCTTTGGCACCAGTAGGTCCAATCGGACCTGGATGAGATGGTCCTCTTTCTCCCTTGCTGCCACAGGGACCAATATGACCTCTGTAACCACTGCTCCCAGGATCTCCTGAAGAGTAACAAACACCTAGGTGAAAACAAGTTCATTTTCTTCCACAGGTAAATGTTTTACCACAAATACTAGTCAAGTCATTTCATATATAGAGCACAGTAAAATATATAGGAATCACAGGTAACAAAGTATCATGGCATTCAGGATGATGGACTCAAAGGCGGGCATTTGGCACAAAATGGGGTTTTATTTAACTGAATTGGAGCAGAGAAACAAACGAGACTGAAAGGGGTCAAAAAAAGAACCACACAAGACCAGAGGGGCTGAGCCCCCGATCAGGCCATTACAGGACAGAACAAGACAGGACACAAGGCAATACAAGCATGGAACACACGGGGTCAGACCAGGGACTAACACGACAACAGGAAATAGGACACCAAACAGGACCAAAAAAACAGACAAAACGGGAAAAACAGACCGAAGACAGAACCAGGCACCAGGGAGAAGAGACCAGGGACCAGGGGAACAAATGTCAGACATCAACTACAGAGCAACTGCGCAGGAGAGACTCAAAATACCACACCTAGGAACACCAGACGGACAAGACCCAGGATATAGGACAAGACAAATGACAGCACTAAGGGCACAGAACAGACCAAGGCAAAACCAAGGATAGCAGAAAGGATACCCAACAAGACACACACCAGGACAGGCGGGACAGGTAGAGCAACCATGGTGACAGGGACAGAAACACAGGAAGGGGCCAGAGGGGACACAAGGACAAAACCAAAGCAGGACAGGGAACTGGGACAGGGACCAAAGTATGACTGGAGGTCTAGAAAGTCTCCCAGAGCTGGGCAGCGACCTTGGTATGTGGACCCTCCTCAGCTCTATCATCGACGAGGTGCGGCCCAAGAGCTTCAGTTGAACCATAGGGCTAGAGGGCACTGAGGGCCTAGCAGGATCAGAGGGTGCTGAGGAGACAGCAGGGCAGGAGCAGGAGGGTGCCGGGGGAACTGTCCTCTTCCCTTGGCCTCAGCAGGAGAGTTGTCCAGGCCAACACCATTGACCACAATGCACTTAGGAATGGGTCAGTGTGGACTTTGTGCTGAGACGGGGGCCCAAGGAGCGGGACTTAGGGCAATGCCAGAACGTCCCACTCTAAGTTCTCCGGTGGGGCATCTTCCGGGTTAACCCAACCTGGCCTGGCAGCTACCATGGAGTCGGGGCCTGCAGGGAATGCGGAAACCGCTGGTAGGGAGCCAGGAGTCTGCGAGGAGGCCACCAAGGTGACAACAGGAGATGGGTGCAGACAGGACACAAAGTGGGTGCCAGAGGGACATGAGGAAATGAAGTAGGAGCTGACAGGATGGCAAGGGATGAAGCAGGGGCTGACAAGACAGCGGGAGATGAGCAGGGCACAGTCAGGACACCTGAAGGTGAGCAGGGCAGAACCAGGACACCTGGCATGACCCCTCGGATTCCCTGCGGGATGGCATGGCTGTTGCAAGACCTGGTGCAGGTGATGTTGCCTCTCTTAGGCTAAGAGACAGGGACTGAGATGGAGCAGCCTACTCTATACTGGGAGCCGGAAACACTGTTTATTTATGAGTATGGTAGCTTCTTTTTGGCTAGACAACATAATTTTTCATTTGCAAATGAAGACTGTTGTATTAATGTTTCCCTTTCATTCTATTATTATTACTGCTTACTTCAGTTTTCTGCTTGTCAGATGAAAATCACTAAACACATCACATGAAAGATGGCACGTTCGCGTATCATTATTGACCAATATGCGAACGAGCAATGCGTAGCCGTGACCGATAACCGCAATGGATTATGGTCCTCATAGTTCCTGCGATTGGACCTGCTGTATTGCAAGCGATTTCTTGCCATTTCCGAACAAAACGTTCAGCAGCAGCATCTTACGAACTGCTGCCACTAAGGAAAGCATGGTGGGAAATATTTAAGGCCAATTTATACGATACTACTGATCCCCCTCCCACCCCAAAATACATTCATAACTTCCCAATGTCTCAGTGGAATGTGTAGATGATGTTGCTCCCGGCTGTTTAGCAATACCATGTAACGCAGCAGGAACACCTGCCAAAACTGCATGTTTTATGGCCTCTAAGTGAGTGGAATTCGCCATGTTGTCCTGCAACCTGCAACCTGCAACCACTTAGCGTGCTCTCGTTGGTACCACCCATTTCTATGGAGATAGGCGTGGCTAATTTGCATACGTTCTCAACTCTTAGAGTCTACATTTAACATTTATATTTAACATTTACATTTAACATTTATATTTAACATTTATATTTACATTTAAGTTTTACATTTATCATTTAGATATGTTAACATTTAAGATTTATATTCAACATTTATATTTGCATTTAACATCTATATTTAACATTTACATTTAATATTTATATATAGACATATCATTCATATTTACATATGATAAACAATTTTGAAGGTAATCTACAACAAAAAAATCTGATGATCCACAACACCATTGACTTCTAGCTAAATGTCAGAAAACTGCACTAAATGTTGAAAAAGTGGCAAGTACAAAAATGTGTGGTACTTCTACAAATGGCGCCCCATAATAGTGGGACCTGATCGAACATGAACAAAGAAAGTATGGTCTGCTTTACACCTCAATGAAAGTTTTGGACAGAAAGCAGCAGCTTATGGGATAACCTCAATGCTGTAGGAGGACAGAAGGGATGTATGAGGTGACTGAAATTAGCTGGGGATAAAACGGTAAAATTGTCACCGGTAACCAATGTATGAATGGTAATGCCATCATTTCTTAGATTTTGTTAATAGACATGTGGCCACATTTTGCACAAGCTGAAGACTGATATTTTTTTCTTGGGAAGCAATGAAAAAGGCCAATAAGATGTTACCTTAAGAAGGACATTGCTGCCTTGGAAAAGGTGCAAGGGCTACGAGAATGATTCCTGGTCTTAGAGGAATGTCTTATGAGGAGAGGGTAGCTGAGCTGAATCTGTTTAACCTCAAGCAAAGGAAACTAAGGGGGAACATGATCCAGGTATATAAGATTCTAAAAGGTCTGGATGCTGTTCAGCCAAATGGATATTTCAATATTAGTTTAAATACTAGAACTCGTGGTCATAAGTGGAAATTAGCGGGAGAACATTTTAAATTGGATTTGAGGAAGCACTTCTTTACACAATGTGTAGTTAGAAAATGGAATAGTCTTCCTGCTAGTGTAGCGCAAGCTAAAACCCTGGGTTCCTTTAAATCAGAGCTACTGTAGATAAGATTTTAACAACTCTGAGCTATTAGTTAAGTTCTCCACAAACGAATAGCCTCCTCTCGTTTGTAAATTTCTTATATTCGTAAGACTAGACAGAGTGGTCTGATTAACCCTGAGATATACAGTACATTACAGTAATCCAGGCGATAAGAAATAAAAGCAAGGGTTATTGCCTCAAAGTCCCAAAAAGAAAACATGTGCTTGACTTTGTTTAAAACTTTAAGACCACAAAAAGAAACCTTAACAACAGTATGCATTAGTCAAATCTAAGATCAGTGTCAAATAAAATGCCAAGATTTTTAATGTAGTGTTTGATATAACTAGAGAGTGACCCAAGGTTGCAGATTACATTCATAACAGCATCCAGATATCCAAAGATCAAAATTTCCAATCTTGTTTAGTTTTAAGAAGTGGCTAGCCATCCAGTGTTTGATGTCATTTAGACAGTTGAATAGGCATTTCACTGCACCAGGTCAGCCAGGTCTCAAAGGGAGTCAGAGCTGCATTTAGTCAGCATAACAGTGGTAGGATACTCTGTGCTTTTTATAATATGGCTTGGGGGTAACATGTACAATGAAAATAAAATACAGATAAGGACTTATCCTTGCGGCTCACCAGGGGTCTCCAACTCTGGGCCTGGAGAGTTACTCTCCAGGTATTTACCTGACAACAGGTGTGGCTCATCAGAAACCAGGTAGGATAGAAAACCTACTAGACAGTAGCTCACCAGGACCAAAGTTGGGGACTACTGTAGTACACCATACAAGAAAGGGGCAGGGTCAGACGATAATCCTTTAAAATACAGTGCTGTGCAAAAGTCAAGGGAAATGTTTAAAGCTGTTTATCTGGGAGTATATTTGGGCAGAACTAAAAATTTAAGATTAGAACATAAGCAAATTAAGAGTAACAATAAAAACTAAGAGGAATTTCTTCTGTTCTTTGGAATGTTACTGATATTTTGCTAGATAGCTAGACAAACGTGTCTTCACTTCCAAAATCTTTCCTTAGTGCCACCTCAGCTATTTAATGTATTATTGAATTTCATTACCAGCTGTGTAATGAAACTTTGCTCCAAACACTGGAGGAACTTTAGGAGAGGTTTTGCAATAGAAAAGCTAAAAAATTTTTGCAGACATAAATTCACGGTTTTACACCAACGCGAAGACCACATAAATGTAATTTTCTTTGACTGCCTAAGACATTTTCACAGTATTGAGTATTTGTCATCCCAAACTGTACAAAATCGACTCACACTTCCCACGGAGGACGCTGCCTTTCGTACAAGAGAATAGTTCCATTGTGCAGAACACACATATCTCCTGTTGCTTACCTAGCTGCCCTGGGTATCCTGGTTTTCCATTTTCTCCTGAAGGCCCCCTATCTCCAGGAGTTGCCTCTGTTCTGCCTTCAGACCCCTTCTCCCCTACAGGTGGTAAGGTAAATTGTGCAAGAACATGTAATGAATAAAGACAGAAGTTACTGACTCTTTCAATACCTATGAGTATGATGAAAAACTGACAAAGGTATTAAATTATGGTCACTCTAAGCAGAAAGTAATAAGTCTTCATAGAATGTGCTAGACATACTTGAAAAAAGTTGCGCAGTATAATATATTCCATTATACTTTAGACTGTAGTGTAATTTATTATGTCTTAGTAGTTAGGGTTACAGCACTGTATCAAGAAAATACCTGGCTCTCCAGGTCTCCCTCGAAGACCTTCAACACCTTGGATTCCCTTCCATCCTTTAGTTCCTGGTGGCCCAAAGCCAAGTGAACCCTGCATCCCCTTACATCCTTGAAGTCCCTGTGTTCCAGGAGGCCCTAAGGGGCCTGGTTCTCCTTTCAGGCCTGGAGGTCCCTGTATTGAATAAATCTAGCTAGTGCAGTTCAAATTTGGCGTTAAACGCAGACATAATATTACCAGTGTTCAAACTGTAAAAATATTTCAAGGGGGGTGGTGGGGGCCAAATCTTTGCAGGTGCTGTTCAATATACCGGTATTAGTATCAATTGCAATACCAATAATTTTCATTTCATCAAATCAATTTGCAAATTTCGATATTTAAGAAGTCACGTCATGTACAGTAGTAGGCATGTTGAACCTGTGGTGTACGAAGAGACACAGTTCCACTCATGTCATGTGTCTCTTGCGCAGACAAGCTACATACAAGGAAGAAGCATCCATTTCTCACACATAACAGATATAAGATGCATGATTGCGAAGTAATTTAGGAGTCAATAGGTTATGTTTGTTTAAAGTCATGTTTAGCCTGCATATCGGTTCATTCACATTATTTTCCCCAGGGATGAAAAGTAGCCTAAGTTAAATGATGAACCGAACAAACACAAATTTAAACAAAAAAATTTGTGTATTATCAATGAGGTTTTGTAACAGTTGAGGCTAAATTAATATCAGCATCCATTAGGGCTGTAACTGTACATGTATTTGTCATGTACTGTTTGGTACATCATTGTCAGTGCTATATGCACAAGGAAATGAATTAATATGTTTATTGACAAGGGCACAACCTAAATTCATTAATAGATGTTTAAAAAAAAAACATTATGCTAATTGTGGCTGTGGGTTGGTAGAGTTAATGCCGTTTAGTCATAATTAGTGTTAACGTATGTGTTTGTTATTATGAACCGTTGTAATTAATTCAATACATAAATAAAAGTAACTACATACAATGCTGTACTGGAGAGAGAGAGAATCTGTGCATATAAGTGTGTAGGTATACAGTATTCTATGTGATAAAGCTTAAAATGGTACGGCATTCTCCTTCTTTTAACCAATGAACTGCTGAAGCCGTGCAATGTTTTCATGAGTGTCACAAAGAGGGGGGTATGTTTCTTGTTATGAGCCATCGTATTTAACTAATATTTATTTATATAATGGGCTTTACGGCATTCCAGTTTTAAGTATGAGTTATCTGTAAGTCGAACATTCTCAACCTGGAGACTTACTGTATTGTTTTAGAATTGATTTGGTGTTGATAACAAGATACCAAGGCTGGCCAAGTCAGAAAATGGTTATCGGTCCCAGTCCAGTGTAGCTTACAGACAAATAACCTTCAAAGCAAACATACACACTGTGGATTTACTGTGGGCAATGTGGGCAGGGGCAAGGCTGCACTATACTACCAGTCAAACATAACAACTATAAATGAAAATATAAGTTAAATAAAACAAGTTTTATTAACTGGTTCTGTGGTGGCATAGTCAAATTTTAGGCTGTCCTTTAACCTTAACTGCACTAGTTAACTGTTTAATCCGATGAAACAGCAATATTTAATGTCCCTTGTAGAAAGAATGCCTTGAATTTTATATTTATGTTATAACTGTTAAAGGAGGTTACTATGATGAATCAAAGATATGACATTTTCTTGCTAGTAAAGGTACTCAAATGGTGAACTTACTGCAAATGTATTTGTTAGCAAAGAATATTCAGTGTATTTTTAGTAAATGTTAAGTGAGAAAATCTCAGCATGTGCAAAAACTTTTGACTGGTAGTATATGACGTTGACTATTGACTCTGCCCAGGTTTTGGTATGAAGGAGTATTGTACAGTACAATGCATAGTGCAATAATATCTATCTTCCTAATTCAAAATTACTAAACTAAAAGACAGAAAAAAACAATACTGCAGTACTACAGTAGGTGGCAGTGGCCTTCAAGTGGACTTTGGGTAGGTAAGAACATAAGAACACAAGAAATTTACAAAGGTGTTAGCTTGCAGAACTCTAACAGGATGCTCCATACTCTAACTACATGCTATGTACAGAAGTGCTTTATCCAATTCAGTTTAATATGTCCTTCCGCTAATTATCACCTATGGCCCCGAGTTCTTGTATTTGAAGCAATATTGAAGTAACTACAATGGTACCTCAGAACTCAAACTCATTAGTACTCAAATATCTTAAAACTTGAACCAACCAGTTCGAAAAATAAATTACCTAGAACTCTATCTGAATCTCAGAAGCCGAACCGTGAACGCCGACCTAAGATAACTTGTACGCGCAGGGAAATAAGTTATGCGGTACGTCTCGCAGCGAAAACAAAGGGTAACGCTCCAGTCTCAGCCTTGCATTCACTGTGATAGCATCGTTTGTTGGTGATAGTGCTTTTTTTAATTGAAAATATCAGGTAATACACTGTACTTTATATCTTTTTGGTAGCCATTACTCACCAAAAAGTTATGCAATAGTTGTACAAATATTGCAATCTAAAAGTTTGCCATTTACAAACAAATTAACGAATACAGAGTAATAATAAAAATAAACAATGGACCGCATGGCATTTTCTAGTGTTGCCGCTGTGTCTGGGTTTATGAAAAAGGTGTCATTGTTTTTTTTTTTAACTTTACACATGGTTTGGATACATTTATTTTCTTTACAAGTTACTGTTTTGATAAATGTGCTTAAATGCCTTTAGTATATGCTCTTCTTGTTTTATCCTGTTCATTTTGTGTTTAAATGCTAAAAAAACATTTTTAGGGGGCCGGGAACAAATTAATTGCTTTTCCATTATTTCTTATGGGGAAAATTAGATCAGAACTCGAACTTTTTAGGATTCGAATCCGAGTTCTGAACGGATTCAGTTGCCTCTGGAGTCCATACTTTAACTGTTTGAAGTTTGAGTTCTGGAGTACCACTGTATTTGGTTGACCAGCATCTTGACCTGATACAATCCAATATACCTGGATCATGTCTTCCCTTAGTCTCCTTTGCTCAACGCTGAACAGATTCAGCCCAGCTAACCTCTCCTCATAAAAGACATTCCTCTAAGACCAGTAATCATTCTTGTAGTCCTACGTTGAACCTTTTTTAAGGCTGCAATGTCCTTCTTAAGGTATGGTGACCAAACCTGCACACAATATTCTAGGTGGGGTCTTACCAAAGAATTGTATAATCTTACCTTCACCTTCCGTGACTTAAACTCCACACACCTAGAGATGTAACCCAACATACTATTGACCTTTTTAATTGCTTCCCCACACTGGTGAGAGTGGGATATGGAAGCACCAACATACATACCGAGGTCTTTCTCATAATCAGCTACCTTTATTTCAGTGGAACCCATAAAATATCTGTACTTTATATTTCTGCTCC
>JAODJX010000039.1:17944994-17955436 GCA_026776945.1 Isichthys henryi | reverse complement strand
ATTAGCCTCAGCATGTTTTTGGACTGTGGGGGGAAACCGGAGTACCCAGAGGAAACCCCATGACGACATGGGGAGAAATGCAGACTCCACACACATGTGACCCAGGCGGAGACTCGAACCCGGGTCCCAGAGGTGTGAGGCTACCACTGCACCACGCCGCCCCCATAATGTGCATGTCTGTGTATATCTGCATATCTTAAGCTGCCTAGGATAGATTCCATGCCTCGCTGTGGCCCTAAGCAGGATGAACAGTAGGAAGATTAACAAACATGCTTATGTTTATGTGTTAGAGCATACTTGTGTATATAGCAAGGGTGTGAAAGTTAATTCATCAATGCATTAGCATTAATTTTAATGTCACAACACATTATCTCTGATTACCTTAGCACATGTTAATTTTGATACCGCATTGGGAGAATAGGGGAAAGATAAGTTCTGATTTGTTAAAGTTTTAAGAACATTGGACCGGCAGTACACTGTTAACTTTTGAAAACGTAACTTTTGTATGAAAATGGCAGTTTTTTCATAGTCCAACAGGTTGAAAAATATATTTTTATTATGAAGTCATTTTATTTAAATTGTGAAACTTTTATTTTATTGAAGGTTAATAAGGATCATTCTAGTTATTAAGTACACTTTCAGGGTTGTCAGCTACTGTTTTTTTTGAGCCACTGGTGAAATATGTTTTAGATTTGTTCCAAAATTTACACCTTCTGTTTTGAGAGAAATGGCATAAATTAAGTAAAAAATCTGTTGGTGGATTTCTATTATAGTTGCTTTATTTCTTAATTTTGAGACTTCTGTTTGGAATAAATACATTTCTATACTGAATAAATGTTACGGCACCGACATCTGGCTTGGCACCCATGGTGACTTCAGCGCTCCTTAACCCCATTTGTTTGTTTGTTTTTCAACTGTTTTTTCTGTATTATGCTTTACTGCTACAGTCGGAATACACATTTTAACATCAGGGAATTTATACTAGTGGATTTACCCTCAATCCTATGTCAATCAGAGGCAATACTGAACTTAAGACCTCGCAAGGGAGACTCGAGTGACTGCTGGTGTTGCAGGAAATCATGATGTCACCTGCTACTTTATTGTTAGATGTTTCTCTGTTGTTTTAATGTCTTTCTACAAAAGTGGTGAGGTGAACAAGCCATATATACAAAAACAAAGCATGTCTTTTTGATAATAGTTTAATTTTAATAGTTTAATTTCAGTTTACTCTAGATATACCTCCGTTCACATTTTTAATTACTTGTCATGTGTGAATGCACCATTTGGACTGCGGCAAGACATCCTGGATTTCAGGAAGTAATGTTTCTACCTCATATTTGTGCAAAGAAGTATGTGACATGGATGAAAGTCATTCAGATATATAATTACATGTGCATAAATGAGTGTTATTAGTACTGAAGTCCAGAGTTACCGTGTGTCTATTTTAGCCCAGGGAAACCTATATTTTTGATTTAAGGTAATAATGTTCCCCCTTATAATCTATGCACAAATATATTATTGTTGGCTGAAAAGTGATACAGCTATGCATTTCCATGTAAGTAGAATTGTATCACCAATTTGGTGTCCAGTAATTTCTGTATCTGTATGTTAGCATAGGAAACCATGCATCATAATGTTTTAATTGAACTGGATGATGTCTGAATGCTTACAAAGACATCATTGCCAACAGAAGTTGAAATTGTAAGGAGTAATTTTCTATAATTAAATTATAATTAGAATAAGCAATATCACATTGATTGCTATGCATAATATATGTTAAGCTGAGTTGGGTAATTCAGGTCCAGAGAGTAAATATCTAGACCGGGATTTTGTTTCAACCAACCAGTTGAGTACTATATGACTGTGACACTTTATGCTCAACTGCTTGGTTGAAAGAAAATCTTGGTTTGGACTTTTTCGCTCTGGACCCAACTCCTACAAGCAATACTGCAGTTTTCTGCATTTTCCCAACAACCATCGATTAGCAGCAATTTAAACAATTTTAAGTATCTTCAGAAACATCTAAAAGATTTGCAATGTTTTTGTTATATGACATGTTCAACTCAACACTTTCGTAGAAAGACATTAAAATGACAGACAAACCATCTAACTATGAAAGAGTGGGTGATGTCATGATTTCAAATCAGCACACGACAGGAGGAAATGAATTTCCCATAACACCTGCCATTTCCCATGTACATCTTTGATATTATGACCATTGCTAAGTATACATGGTGCCATCATACAGACAGCAACTGAAAAGGGCCAAACCAACTAGGACAACAGTTACAGTATGGATTCCATAAGCAATTGACATGTTCCAGGACTGCTTGGAGCCCAGTTATCACCAGTGCTTTCATCCACCTTCACATAGTCCATCTCTAAATGCCTGGTACCAATCTGCTTTAAAGCCTCCATTATCATCCCAGTCCCCAAGAAGGGTAGGATCACATGCCTGAATGACCACAGATCTGACATCTGTTGGCATGAAGTGCTTTGAGAAACTCATCCTATCCTATCTAAAATCTATCACGAGGCCTCTCCTTCACCCTTTACAGTTCGCCTATAGAACCAATGATGCAGATAATGCTGTAAACTTCAGCCTCCATCACATACTTCAGCACCTAGATAGACCACAGACCTACATAAAAACACTGTTTGTCGACTGTAGTTCGGCCTTAAACACTCTCCTCGCTGACCTTCTGTGTACAAAGCTGTTATGTTCGGGCAGCATGTGATTCAGTGGGCTAAGCCTGTGTGCCTGTAATCAGAAAATCACCGGTTCAAACCCAGCTTCAGCACATCTGTGGGTCCTTGAGCAAGACCCTTAACCCCCAGCTCCCTGAGTGCTGCTACAAGCAGCTGCCCCTCACAGACAGCTTACTCTAAAAAAAAAAAAACCAAGTTGTGGGAGGTGTAGAAACAATTTCCCCATGGGGATCATTAACATGTCTATTATTATTACATCTGCAGGTACAATGCTCTATCTGTGATTAGATTACAGATTTTTTATCCAATTAGAAGGTGCAGATTAAACTTGGTAGTTATCTGTCTAGCCTCCTAACCAACAGCTCTGGCACGCCACAAGACTGTTTTTCCTCCATATCTCTTCTCCCTACATAACAATGACTGCATGTCACACAATCCATTCATCAAGCTTATTAAGTTCACTGATGACACCATGGTCCTTGGCCTCATTAAGAACAATGATGGGTAAGCCAATAGGGACCTGATGACCTGGAGTTTAACTTCAACAAAACTTTGGAAATGATCACTTCACAAATCGCAACCTCCACATCCTCCATTACTCATCAAAAGCACAGCAGTTAATGTTGAAGACTGTAAAGTTCATGGGAACAACAATCAGCAGAGACCTCATATGGGAGACTTAGTCCACAACTATAGTCAAACAAGCTCACTAAAAAATGTTCTGTGTCGGGTTTCTGTCAAAACTTAATATCTCTTCCAATGTCCGAACCCAGTTCTACAGAGCCACTATTGAAAGTGTCCTTACCTCTTCTATCACTGTGTGGTACCCATCATCCAATGCTGCAATAAAACACAGGATGGAACATATTGTACAAACAGCCAGGAGGCTCACAGGGTGGGAGCAGGTCTCTGTGAGTGTTCTGCATGATGCAAGAGCCGGGAAGCGGACCAGAAAGATTATGTCGGACCCATCCCACCCAGCCCACTCTCTCTTTAGGTGACTCCACTGTGGTTGCAGGTTCCTGTGCATTTGGCGAATAAACTGATTCTGATAAACTTGGATGGTATTGCAACATGATTTTATATGCAATTAATCTAGATGCTGTCAGAACAGCAACAATGGACACCCCCCACATCTAATCCCTAATCCTCCCATACCCCCTAACCTGTCAATTCCCTAGCTCCCCCACCTCTCTAAAAATCTTTATTACTCCATATAACATTTAAATGAAGTGAAAATATAATCCATCAAATACCTTTTAACTCATATTTGCAAAGTAAAATGATGTTTGTGGTCACCTTTTCTTTTGTGCAGCATTGCTTTTGTTTTGGTGTAGTTTGTCTCAAAAACTCATATAATATCTTCACTTGCACAATTTGTCTGCAAAACTGGGAAAAAAATCTGCCAAATACTTTTAGATTAATTGCGTTAATAAGATCAAATATCGTAACTTTCTTTTCTTTGTTATCATTATGGGGCACTGTTTCAATTTTTGCATGATTTGTCTCAAAATGAAATAGGCACCAGATCCTGTGTTCCTGGAAAGTTTGAAAAAGATCTATGAAATTCAGCCTGAATATATACATTTATGGCGTATAAAGTGACATGCTGTGGGGCAGAAGTGGGCTGTGGGGCAGGCAAGGTGGCAACATGATTAATTACATCCAAAATAATTCAGAAATATTCAAAAATAAAAAATGGAAATGTGGTCCATGTGACAGGATTGTCATCCCAGCAATAATGCATGATGAAATTCTTAAAAGAATTTATGAAGTACATCGGGGCTCTACCAAGTGCAGGGAAAGAGCAAAAATGACAATGGGGTGGCCTGGCATAGTGGAAAACATTGGCAAGAAGATCTTAATATGCTCATTCGGCAGAGCTTACAGATCAGTTCAAAAGAAAGAGTCCCTTATTGCTGCTACTCTGCCTCCTGATTCTTGGTGCACAGTTGCAGCAGGTTTGTGTAAACTGAATGGTAAAACATATCTGATAGTGGTGGTTAACTACTCATAGAGATAGTTCATTTGAATTGCGGAGTTCTCTGTGAGCTAGTGTTCAACAATGGAACAGAGTTCACGTCTGCTGAATTCAAGCAGTTCAGTCATGACTATGATTTCCTTCACACAATGTCCAGCCCAGGGAAATGGTGCTGTGTAGAGGGCGGTCCAGGCAGAAATGCATTCTCTAACAGCCAGACTGCCAGCTGGTGCTGCCATGCAGTCCCCATTACTGCCACAGTGGTCTGCCCCAAACAGCTGTTGACATGCTATAAATACAATTTTCAGCCTGATTGTGTCAAGCATGAGACAGTAGTAAAGAAAGACAAGGCAGCAAAAAGGTTCCTCCAGGAGGAGACACTCAGCTCAAACCCTACCAGAGCTGTTACCTGGTGAAACAGAAAGTCCTGCCTAAACTGGACTCGAAAAAGGTTAGAAAATTCCTGCAGTCGTGGTCAATAAAACACCAGAGCTACGATCTTAATGGGTGCAGACGGAAGAAGTGCTGTCCTCCTAGATACCATAAACACCTCCAGTCTATACCTGATGGATCACATCTAACAGTGAGGGAAAATTTCAGGTTGGTCTCCAAATTGGAACTAAAGTTATCAAACAACTGGCAGATGGAGCCAGTTTGTTCACTAAACATCATTTAGAACTTCATCCAGTGGAAGACTGAGAAGACCACCCAAGCACTATTATGACACCTGAAATAGACTCCTTTTGGATAGAACAGCAAAAGTAATGCTCATATTGCAGTTGAACTGGTAACGGTTTTAGCATGATATTGTTTATTGTGTAAGAGATTTAAAAATGAAAATAACATATTGTTTTAAGTAAACGGCCAATGTAACCAACTCACATCTAGTTTCTCATTTTTAGTTTCAATGACTGTCAATTTGAGTGAGTAATATGGGAGGACAGCTATAATGAGTTGGGGAATATATTGGTATGGGTTGGACAAAGAAAAGGTTAATTAAGGAAATAGAATTCTCAAAAAGAAGTGAGATGCAATGTATTTTTTATGGGTCAACTTCATTTTGGTATTGTGCATGTCGCATTACCCTTTCTCATGGGTGTTGGTTGGCAGTAATACAGTTGATAGCTAAGTGTGTACAGCCATGGCCAAACGTTTTGAGAATGACACAAATATTAATTTTCACAAACTGCTGCCTCAGTTTTTATAATGCCATTTTGCATGTACTCCAGAATATTATGAAGAGTGATCAGATGAATTGCAATTAATTGCAATTAAGTCCCTCTTTGCCAAGAAAATGAACTTAATCCCAAAAAACTCATTTCCACTGCATTTCAGCCCTGCCACAACTACTGATATCATTTCAGTGATTCTCTCATCAACACAGGTGACAGGGTTGAGGAGGAGCAGGATGGAAATCACTCTATCAGGCTGATTGAGTTAGAATAGCAGACTGGATGCTTTAAAATCGGGGTGGTGCGTGACATCATTGTTCTTCCTCGATTAACCATGGTTATCTGCAAGGAAACATGCAGTCCTTGCTTTGCTCAAAAGGGCTTCACAGGCAAGCATATTACTGCTAGTAAGATCGCATCTAAATCAACGATTATATAATTCCTGGGTAAGACTCCACGTAGAATACTGTATGCAAGTTTGATCACCATACCTTAAGAAGGATATTTCTGCCTTGGAAAAGGTGAAACGTAGGGCTACGAGAATGATTCCTGGTCTGAGAGGAACGACTTATGAGGAGCGGTTAGCTGAGCTGAATGTGTTTAGCCTCAAGCAAAGGAGACAAAGGGGAGACATGATCAAGGTATATAAGATTCTAATAGGTCTGGATGCTCTTCAGCTAAATAGCTATTTCAATATTAGTTTAAATATTAGAACTTGTGACCATAAGTGGAAATTAGCAGGAGAACATTTTAAAACAAATTTGAAGAAGCACTTCTTTACACAGCGTGTAGTTGGAGTATGGACTAGTCTTCCTACTAGTGTAGCGCAAGCTAAAACCTTGGGTTCCTTTAAATCAGGCTAGATAAGATTTTAACAACTCTGAGCTATTAGGTAAGATCTCCCCAAATGAGCTTGATGGGCTGAATGGCCTCCTCTCATTTGTAAATTTCTTATGTTCTTAAAGTATCATCTAACCATTTATTGGATCATCAAGAACTTCAAGGGGAGAGATTCAATTGTTGTGAAGAAGGCTTCAGAGCACTCAAGAAAGTCCAGCAAGCACCAGGACTGTCCCCTAAAGTTGATTCAGCTGTGGGATCGGGGCACCACCAGTGCAGAGCTTGCTCAGGAATGGCAGCAGACAGGTGTTAGTGCATCTGCACACACAGAGAGGTGAAGACTTTAGGAGGATGGCCTGCTGACAAGAAGGGCAGCAAAGAAGATGGTGATGAACAATGCCTTTTCCAGCATGATGGAGCACCATGCCATGAGGCAAAAGTAACAACTACTGCAAGTGGCTCAGGGGACATTTTGGGTCTATGGCCAGGAAACTCCCCAGACCTTAATCCCATTGAGAACTTGTGGCCAATCCTCAAAAGATAGACAAACAAAAACCGACAAATTCTGACAAACTCCAAGCATTGATTATCCAAGAATGGACTGCCATCAGTCAGGATTTGGTCCAGAAGTTGATTGACAGCATGCCAATTGAAGAGGTCAGCACTGCAAATATTGACTCTTTGCATAAACTTAATGTAACTGCCAATAAAAGCCTTTTACACTTATGAAATGCTTGTAATTATACTTCAGTATACCATAGAAACATCTGACAAAAAATATCTACAAACAGTGAAGCAGCAAACTTTGTGTAAACCAATACTTCTGTCATTCTCAAAATTTTGGCCATGACTGTATCGTAGAGAGCATTTAAGATAGGTTAATAAAGATCAGTAAGATAAGATTAGTGGCCCAGCTATTCCATTCTTGCATGACGTTAAATTTATAAAAAATAGGATTATTACACTTATAGTATTGAACCTGAATAATTTTTTCAATGAAAAAATGATTTTCTGTATACACAACACACACGGAAACAACACCTCTCTTGAGACATCACTCTCCTTTTACATGAATCATTTAACATCCAACCACTGCAAATATGCTTTCACTGTATTGAGATATTGAAATTTCACCATTATTTGCATCGTTACAGGCGTTTGTGTGAGTGCACATGTTCATGTTGCAAGGTTTCTTATATTATAGGCAATATACATGTAGGCATGTAGAGCCCTATGATTTCCGCAACGTCGAAAACAGATGGAATAACGGAATCCAGATATAAAATATTCCAGATATTACAGAATTGTGGTATATTTTAAGAAGAAATAACTGAGATTTATTTTTTATTTCCATTGTTTTCAGTGAGCTGATTTCACTAGCTGTTTACCATTATTGAGCTAGCCTACCTCTCTCTCTTCAACTCCTATAGAAAATATTTACATAAGAAAATGCTTTGAAAAGTTAATATTTGTATTTTTGTTATTGATTTTGGGTGCATTTTAACAACTAACCACTGAGAGATATTTTTTCCATTATTTTCAGTCAGTTGATCTTCCTTACCGCTAGCAAGCAAGCCTACGTTACTGTATGAAGAATACGTATGCACAGCTACCTCTCTCTCCTTCCCCCAACCCTCAACACCTATCAAAAACAAGTGTCAAATGTAGGAACTAACTTAACTAAATTGAAATTCTGGCACAATTTTCAATTTTGAAATTATTTAAACTATTTTTAATTTATGTGCACATTTGACATTATTGCAATCCAAAAGTCATGAAAAGTTATCAGGTTACATTACTTACCTGTAAATATTATGATTCATGGATTAGGTTACTGACTAGATTTTTTTACAGGTATTTAGTAGTTGCACCAGAATAAATTTCAAAAATAACCCTCCCAACTATGATTACATATGTGTATTACAGTACGTAGTATTGAACATAGCAAACTGCTGTTAAGAGTAAAGAAAGAAAAACGCATTGAGCTGACCTGGAGGGCCTGGCGGACCAGGTAAACCACAAAAACCTGAAAATAAAAAACAATAACATTATAAGATTATGTTGTTAACAGTCTGGCAGACACTTAAACACTAAAGCAGAATGTGTGCTTTCCTAATCTGTTTGGCACAGACATACCTTCATGACCCTGCTTCCCCTTGAGACCTGGATATCCAGGTATTCCTGTCTCTCCTTTAATATACTTGGGCATCTTAACTAGCTGTGTAGACAGAAAGCCCTCTGAAAATTAAGTCACAATACACATAGCCGTGGGTTGGATCTGAATGATAGGTATTGAAACGATAACTACTGTGTGCATCCGTGTGGTCAGTATAAATGTGTTCAAAGCAATGTACTGCCCAAAGGTGCCATTAATTTGATTCAATTCAATTCAATTCAATTTGTATAGCTTATTATCAGAACATTACATTTTTTCAAAGCATTTCACATTATTCCTGCCCAAAACCCCCAAGTGAGCAAGCCAGAGGTGACAGTGGCAAGGGAAAACTCCTTGGAAGGAGTTAATATTATGAATATTTAAAAATAATAATTTTTAATAATCTGAATAATTCTTACTTCTCCTGGGAGACCAGTGGGGCCTGGGTCTCCTCTGTAGCCCTGTAGAAATGGTAATAAGACATTATCCATAAAACAAACAGCAAAGCAGCTACTGAATAAAAGTGAATACTTTTTCATAAACATCTAGGTCTAAACTCACTGGTGCCCCCGGTGCCCCTATTTCGCCAGTGCAACCTTTTGCTCCTTTTGATCCCTGAAAGTGAGTGAAATTTTAAGTCTATCCTGAAGGTGAATGACACATGACATATAAAATCTATTTTGTATGTTAGATTATAATTTATTCAATACTATACAACACTACACATTGAAATACCACAAGCATCTCTTCAGTAAAGTGAAGGACTGAATCTCTGAGCTGAGTGTCTCCTCGCAGAACACAACAGCATAAATTTCAGCGACACCCACACTATTGGAATTGTTCTGAAATTAGGAAAGTCTATCTGCTACCTTACCCAATCACCACAGGACCCAGACACTCCTGTCTTCCCAGGTGACCCCTGTCCCAATGAAAAGTTGATTACCTGCATGTAAGTCATGAACACTGGAATGTTGCACTTATTAATCAAATCACAGATCAGTTTAAAAAAAATACCTCTTGGCCACATTCTCCTCGAAGACCTTTTACTCCCTTTAACCCGAATTGTCCAGATGAACCCTGTTTAGAAATAATAAATCATACTTGACTTACAAGCTGCACATATGACAATGAAATTAAAATAATATAGAGAGACAAGGATACACCAAAAGATGCAAAACAACACTAGAACAAGAATTCCAAAGTATATTTTTCCATATTTAGTCAATGTGGGGTTACAGTGGGCTTATCCTCAGCAGTGTAAGGACCGTGTGTAGGGTTCGGCCACACAGAATCATGTGGTGCTTCGAGTGTCTTTTGGATATGGGTGCATGACTAAGCAGATGCAACAGTGAAAAAAGGAGGTGAAAATGAGACAGCAAGCCATATAAATGAAACAAACCAGTGTATCGATAGGTGATTTACAATCTACTGGTGTTAACACTGGGAAGAACTCATGTCAAAACAACAAATATCCATCCATCCATTTTCCAAACCGCTTATCCTTACTTGGTCGTGGGGGGTCCGGAGCCTATCCCAGAAGCAATGGGCACGAGGCAGGGAACAACCCAGGATGGGGGGCCAGCCC
>JAODJX010000039.1:17917062-17943990 GCA_026776945.1 Isichthys henryi | reverse complement strand
AGCAAAAGCCGGGGTAAACACACAGAGAACATGAGAATGGGAGGGATCCAGAGTATGCAGCAAAAGCCGGGGTAAACACACAGAGAACATGAGAATGGGAGGGATCCAGAGTATGCAGCAAAAGCCGGGGTAAACTCACAGAGAACATGCGAATGGGAGGGATCCAGAGTATGCAAAGCCAATGCAAACACAGGGAGGACATGCTCCAAATTTTGGGACACCTGAGGTGGCTTGGGCCCGGGACGGATCTAAGGGGTTGCCATGCCCGTATCGCTATTCTCGTTCTTTTACTGACTCGAGGGCATGCACGTATGCGTGTGTGTGTGTGTGAGACATTTGCAAGGTGCCCTGAGCTGTGTATGCAGCCCCGGCCCTCCTGCTGCAGACCATTACACAGCAGCAGCAAGAAGTGTCAGCGTGACCACCTGCTTTTTGCATACTTTAGAGCAACCAATCGTACCGGCGTACTTTGGTGTAAAAATGAGTGCCTGCTACGCAAAATGCGTGCAGGCCGGTAGGTCTGATGTAGTAGTACTTACTTTCAAAACTGTACACTTCTACATTTGTACAGACTGCCACACAAAAAAAAACATATAAATGAAAAAGCAATGTTCAGTTATATATGGATTGCAGCACTTACAGGGTTACCACGATGGCCTTTGAATCCTGGATCTCCTGGCTCACCCTGAATCAGTTAAATATAACAAATTTAAATACAACAAATTTTAAATTCGTGCCGGGTAATCCACCATCCTCTTTCAAGGCAGTGCAAATTAGCCTGTGTGCCAGTGTATACCTTTAGTTCTCTGTGTCCTTCTATGAATAACTTCTTTCCTTCCTTCCCTGGTGTCCCCTGTGGGCCTCGACTACCCTAGAAAAAGAGACCAAATTACGAGAATTCTCTCTTTTTTATTTTGTACATAAACTTCTGTTTTTAGCTGCTCTATCACCGCTGCACCAAAAGAGTCATAAGCCTGTAAATATTAAAAGCAAGTACAGCTAAGGAGTGTCGCCAGCTGAAATTATTGTACAATGAAAAAGAAGTTTATAGATGGAAATGGCACTATTATTGAAATCAGAGATAAATGCTATTATAGACTAACATTGATTAATCAGTGCTGCTGGTTAGTTTACTCTAAGACTGACTAGACTGGCAACAGATTTAACTTACTTTCTGCCCTTGAGATCCAAAAGCACCAGGACGGCCTTCGATACCCTTCAAGTTTTAGGAGAATGGTTAAAATAATATATAGACACATATCCTGAGGTTTCAGTTGTGCAAATGTACATGTAATTGGGTCACAGAGGAAAGACAACCCAGAAACTATAGGGCCCCACCTTTTCTCCCAGTGCACCAGGTTGTCCCAGTGATCCCTATAAGAAACATGAGATTCAAAATTTGATCTAAGCAAGTTTTAGAGCTGTACATTATTATAAAATCGCAAGATCCTCTCACCGTCCTGCCGCATGGCCCTGCCGGGCCAGGTGCACCGAGAATGCCAGGATTCCCTGGCTGACCCTATCACAGAGAAAAACAGAGCTACACACAAAAGTAGGGCTACTGGCGTAAAGTACCTTTACGGAATCACACATTGTGGAATGATTTGTATATTGCATTAGAATCTGTAGCTGATTCCCTTACCATTTTCCCCTTTAGTCCTGGCAGTCCACATTCACCTTTTACTGCCTGTTTTTCTTCAAAGAAATAGCAGGCACCCTATACAAACAAAATCCAATAAATAAATAAGTATACACACATACACCAAAGTACCATGGATATGGCATCAATTCAAGCTCACAAACATATAATCAGCAGTCACATTCATAAATATAATCCACTGTGTTAAAAGTCTGAAAGTGGCTTTGTGTACAGTGAATAAAGTGAATGAAGAGATCAAATCAAAAGCAAAAAAATCTGCCTTGGGTCCAGGTATTCCTCGGGGACCCTGAAAATATAAGCAAGAGATACATTTAATGACAGTCTAATCGTTTTATGAAACATACAGCTTTACAAAATAAATGATGAGAATGAGGAATAATGCCAACACAGTAGTCTATGGATTAATTGAGACTCTGACAGCTGTATCACTTACAGGATGTCCTTCATATCCAGATGGACCAATACACCCTGGGGATCCCAAGTCACCCTAGAGAAATGGCATGTAATTATAATTCTGTCTGGTGGAAAAGTTGCCAAATTTACACGTCTATGGTAATATTTTGTGCAGATATGTGTATGTAGTATTTATACCAACAGGCAGGTTGGCAGGTTTTAATACCTTCAGGTTAGACACTATATACCTACAGTATGAAAATCGCATTAATGTACCTTTGTCCCATTGCATCCTGGGATTCCTGGAGGCCCCATTTCCCCTGGTTTTCCTGGGATTCCCTGCAGAATTATGTAATCATGAATTATGTAAACAATGCACTAGCAGGAGTGTGTTATATACAACACAACCAGGATAATTCACAGTGTAAATACATGCCATTTTATATGCATGCATGTGGATTTTAGCTGAATTAATTTCATACTGCCAGCTCTCAGGTGCTTGAAAATGTATTGACTCTGCAGGCAATCAGGGCTGGGAACTACAGGAAAAGCTTACCGACTCCCCAGGATTTCCAGCGAATCCCGGTATTCCAGGCGGGCCCTGTAGCACAGGCCAGGATAAAATGATTCAATGCCTTACTAAACACTCAGCTATAAAAAGGAATCAAAAGATTTAATTGAATATTTTTTTTTGCCTGAGTAATCCCTTCATCTACAATATGCTGATGCACAGCTCAATTATTTTAAAATAAATACATTTGAGTTATGTCCAAGAAAAAAGCAACGAAAATTACTCTTACTCTTCGGTTAATGTGAAACAAGTATATGATTACAAGTGAATTTATAAAATACCAGGAATAATTACCTAACCAAGGTAGAGAACATTTTTGATGGGACAAAAGAGAAATGTCTTAATGTAAATAATTGGACACACTTAATAGTAAGACAGATAATTAACAGTATTTAAGTCAATCATTTAGTAATTAATTATCAAGATGAGTAAAAGTTAATGAGAAAGTCTCAATGAATTCCTCTTTTTCGTAATAATTACCCTAAATAAAGTGTAATGCTCACCTGAGCCCCTTTAGAACCTATAAGACCAGGTCTTCCTCTTTCCCCCTAATCAGCAAAAATACAAATACATTAACATTCATAATAAGCAGGACAAATGTGAACACTTCATTGTGTGTTGTCAGATATGCCTCACTGGAATTAATCAATGGCTCGGTGAGTCACACTTCTGGGGGGGTCATCATGTTGCATCAGGATTGCCACCTGTCCCTTATAATATGGGATGATCCAAAATTGGAACATGCTGCGTCCCATATTATATGGGCCGATGGTGGCAATCCTAATTGCAATAATTGACCTGATAAAAATGACTCATATTTGCATACACTAAAATATCACAAAATGAGATAGATAAAAAGCATTTCTACATTATCTGTTTATGGATTATTTTGTACATAATATATCAATCCTTTTAATATACCAAAGGATTACACCCATGTAAAAAGTCTTGGGGCGACTATGGCTTGAGAAGCACTATTTCAATATAGATTGAAAGGAATGGAATTAATACAATTTGAGGTAGAAGTAAAATAAATGGGTGTCATATTCAAATTTGGGAAGTAATGCATTAAAAGGCTTTGGTGGTGCATGAAGAGAGAAGATGGTGGATTATGCAATTTATGTAATAAATGAACAAACTGGATAGCACATGCGTAGTGGACACATACCATTAAACCTTGATGTCCAGGAGGTCCTTCAGTCCCTGGGAAACCAGTTTTTCCTTTAGGGCCAGTTATCCCTGGGAAGCCCTTTTCACCCTATAAGATTATTGATTTAGCATACAGTATTTTACATAATTCATCTTTCTCCACTCATTTACATATATTAGTTCAACATATAATTTCGGTGCAGAACTGGGAATTGATATCATGCTATTTAATCAGAGCAAGGTCTGTCTAGACCAGAGGTCAGCAACCTTTTTAAAGCAAGGAGCCATTTTATCTTAAATGTCGGACCCAAGATTTTCAAAAAGCCATAAGGGATTGAAAAGAGGGTTTGAGATCTGATTTTTAAATGCAATATGGGTATATATGCATTTAACACAAAAACAAAAC
This sequence comes from Isichthys henryi, assembly GCA_026776945.1. Taxonomy (NCBI): domain Eukaryota; kingdom Metazoa; phylum Chordata; class Actinopteri; order Osteoglossiformes; family Mormyridae; genus Isichthys; species Isichthys henryi. The sequence goes on along the minus strand of JAODJX010000039.1, from coordinate 17,939,811 downwards.
TTCAAGTACAGACACAACTCTACTTACGAACTTTCAACTTACAAACTTTCAGCCATACGAACAAAGAAGACTGTAAGTCCAAATTGTGTTCATTGGGCTTCCGTTTCCTGTCCGCAACATAATTTTTTTTTCTGCGCGCAATTCCGCCTAGTACGACTTCTGGCCGCTACTCCCAGCGCAGAGCAGCATACTGTAGCGTGTGTGCTCCCAGCATGCTAGTTCTTTGTACTTGCGTATACCCTTAAAATGATGTTGAATAATGACTAACGAACATTTGAAGTTACGAACAGCCGTTTGGAACGTATCTCAGTCATAAGTAGAGAAGCATCTGTACTTTCAAAAAAAAAAAAAAAAAACAATTTCGGGGGGCATCTCAGATTTAAATCCTTTGGAAGTGGAATGGTGCAAAGGTGACTAATATGACAATATTGTTCAGTTCTGTAACGATAGTCTCCAGCCTCACCTCTTCTTTCTGAGTAAAGTTCGTTTGCCTCTGCAGTTGTCTGTCCTTCGCTCTCCACTTCACTACTTGTAACTGTGCTGACAGAGCTGTGCAAAATGTACTCACCACTCTGAAGTCAGCTGGCTATAATATGTAAGTCGGAGAAAATATAATAATTTTACGAAGACCTTGGAAGGCGTGGTGACAATTTACTACAAAAAGTATATGAAAGAATTAGGAATTCCAATAAATTTGAAGCCTACATCCAGTCTCAAGTACTGAAGAAAACTCCGGAAAGCGTACCATTTGACCGGAGACGTACTCTCGTCGTAGAGAATGATTTTGAGGATGTAGATTATGCAGTTAAAACATCACAGTAGTCTCATTCACATATAGCTAAAGAAATATCTAAAGGAAAAATAATAATATTAACCCATTAATAAATTATTTATATTTACTGAAGTATTATCATAATATGTTTAGACATGAAAATGTGAATGTGTCTATTGTTCTGAGAAGAGAATTGTGCTCAAAGAGCCACATGTGGCTTACGAGCTGCAGGTTGCTCACCCCTGGTGTAGACAAAACCAGAATAGATAAATGACAAACAATGGTACTATTAATATTAAATCCAGACTGCATTCTGGGTATTATTAAATCTCAAGTACATTGGGTTTCATACATTCATACCCATACTGCCATGTTTTACTGAGATACGTTTCTTTCTTATCCTTGACGACCATGTGTTTTCTCTGTTTGATCCAGAGACCCGCCAAAGGCATCTAACAACTATCCTGTGATATGCAACTACTGTATGTAACTAAGGACTAAGGACCTGGAGTTTTTCCCTTTAATATTTTTTCATCCAAAAAGGGGGGTTCGTAAATATTTTCTGTTGCATAGAGTACACAATAATATAGACAAAGCAATGACAAAAATGTTTAAAGCTGTTTCAAAGAAATGTCTGCTAAATTGCAGATCAATCACAAGCGAGAAAACCAATTACCCTTTCTCCTTTCACACCATCACAGTCACATTGTGACTTGACATCACATTGACATTCCTGTAAAGAGAAGACAAAGGATCGCACACATAGTCACAAATACTCTTTATTACACTTTTAATGTTGGATTTATCAATTTATTGATAAATTATTATTATTTATTTTAAAAAGTTAAGCTAAGATTTGTTAAACTTCAAGCATATAACACGTTTCATGGTTCACAGAAAAACAAAAATAACGTGTAAAAGTGCCAGTGGTTTCTGGAAGTATCAAAATCTTACATTTATAAAGAAAAATGTTTTTATTTGACAAGAATATACAAGAGGTTAACCATCTTAAGTAACCACAGGCAACTGCATTATTATGAGTGTATTAAACAACACACATTCCAGTAAACAAATAAGAGTGGAGGACAGATAATCAATATTAGTAACTCCACAGCCCTGAGGGCACTGACTGTTTTTGAAGCAGCAGGCTAAGGGGAAAAACATTGTGCCCAGAGGTTGAGTCATTTTACTTTAAATAAATGGGTCAAACTAGGAGAATTTCAATTAAAAAAAAAAAAACATTTTGTAACATTTCAATATACTGTAGCTGCTGGTCAAACTGTGCACTTCCTGTTTGTATACTGTACATGAATAACAAAACACTCACCTTACAAAGTATGCTCATCGTTTGTATCTATGCAAGGGTCCAATTATCGAAATTCATCATAATCCTTTGGTCTAAAAACAAACTAAAATGGCCAAACACAGCAAAAACTAACCATGTTTAAATGGTGTCTGTGACATCATGTGAATTTTCCCATGCAATTTTGTACATATACACATGATTCACAGTGTTTAATACTGCATGTAGCACCAATGAGATGGTTCCAAATAGCGGAGCCCAGTAAGTGCACTGAGCATGCTGGGAGTGCTTGTAAATAGCCCTGTTTGAATGTCTTGTAAGTGGTTGTATTTGTTAGTGTAAACACCTGTTGTGCCCCTGAGTGTCGCGTGTACCCTTACCTGTGTTGTATGTGTATTCCTAACATGCTTCAGTGTTGTATAACTATCCTACTGTTCATGAACCTTCCTATTATTTGTGTAATCTCCTTGCTTTGCATGCCGTGTGAGTGTCACTGTACTGTTGCTTAAGTGTGATCCTTTTCAGGACTACAACTTTATGCAATTGCGTACCTCCTCGTGTTTGTTCACACTGCCATCAGGCTGTTTCGATCTGCCTCATGGTATAATGCAAAGCTCTTGGTGTACTTAACAAAATGAGTCCACACACAGGCCAATCGATTCAGGTTTTGCTGAATATTAAGGGTTATCAGCCAACAACCTCATGACTCAGGGAATACCGAACCTCCCCTTTGAAGGACTTCTCAGCCACCCAATAACCTGCAGCTCCTCAAATCAGGAAGAAACCGACAGCATAACACAAGGCCTACCCTATTTGTAGCTAAGCCTCACAACAGCTTAATGGTGCTGGTCACTGTCACCGTGGCCAAAGCTGGCCACTTAGCAGGAGGAGGGGGGCATGCCGGTAAGTTAAAAAATTGGGTTAAACTGGATGTGGTGTGAAAAAACTTACTTGTTACAGGACTATGTGTTTTTATATGGTACATTTGGTATAAAGGTAACATCTTAATTTTTTTAGAATGAGTGGCTGGAAGATATTTAAAATGGAACATCTTCTGAAGCAAGATAAAACATATTCTGAACACTACTGTGTGCCTCTGTTTACAGAAGTTTTTGTATACAGAAGAATTTAAACTTCTTCTGCTTCCCAATTCAATCTCAGCTATGAATGCAGTTACATATGTACAAAGTACAGTGTGCAAAATACAATGAAATTCTTATTTGAATGCCTTATCCACAGACTATAGACAAATAACAGGACAGTGAAACTATATAAAAAAATACTAAGTAGGGCTCGGCAATATTAATGCTGACAATGCATGTTTGGTACATACAATTCTCACATTGCAAGGACCATGGCAGTCACCTAGTTCGAGATCAAGAATTACCATATGTATATTATATTATATGTATATTATATTTCAGGTATATGTATATTACTTTATAGCTGGGTGGCATAGTGGTGCAGTGGTTAGCACTGTTGCCTCACACCTCTGGGACCCAGCTTCGAGTCTCCGACTGGGTTACATGTGTGTGGCATTTGCATGTTCTCCCCATGTCGTCGTGGGGTTTCCTCCAGGTACTCCGGTTTCCCCCCACAGTCCAAAGACATGATAAAGCTAATTGGAGTTACTAAATTGCCCATACAGTAGGAGTGCATGTATGAGTGACTGGTGTGTGCAGATGGGCTGCTATGGGCTTGTTCCCTGCCTCGTGCCCATTGCTTCTGGGATAGACTCTGGACCCCTGCAACCCAGTAGGATAAGTGGGTTGGAAGATTGATGGATGGATGGTACTTGCCCAACTATGGGAGGAAATACACTAGATCAATGTTACTCAAGGATAGAAATCTGTTCCACTCCCACTATTTAGGAGATCTGATAATAATTCCATACTCCTTACTCAACATACAAACAAAATTTTGCATGGGAAGCCCTAGTAACCAGGGAGATCAAATGCTGGTCTGCCCAAGCAGAGGCCTGTCAGAGTCAGCAGCTGTTTGTCCCAGTCTTTCGACTTCCCTGTTTGGTCAGCAGTGGCCTGTACTACGAAGCGGGGTAATTGGCTTATCGGGGTAACTTTGTGAGTAACTTGATGACGTGTGGTGTAACTTCCCGATTAACCCGTACTATGAAAGGTAGGTAGGTTTTAGTCGAGACATGTTGCTATGGCAACTTACGCTAAGTCTCAAAACTGCTCCGAGCAGTTTTTGTTCTTGGTTAAGTCAATGTTTCTGCGTAAGTCAGCCCTATATGAGCACCGCCCCTCCAACTACATTTGTGCCCATGATTATGTTTTTATTGTCTGTTATTCCCCTGGGTTAGACTCAGTTTCCCGGTTTCTGTTTCTTAGGTTCCGTGTTTGATTCCCCTGTTCCTGGATTTAATTATTAGTTTCATCTGTTGCCTGTTTTCTTGTACCAGTACTTGTGTTCTGCCCCCTTCCTGATTGGTTAATTGTCTCATGTCTCACTCCTGCTGTGTCATCATCTGTTTTAATTTCTATATTTAAGTTCCTGTCTTAGTTCTATTCTGCAGTGGGTCATTGTTGTATGTCAGTTGTGTAGTGCTATTGTGTATCCAAGAGTGGTTTGTCTTTTGCCTGCTGTCCTGACCCTCTTATAGTTAGTCTTTGTTATCCCTTTTTTAGTTTTTGGCCCCTTGTGGTCTTTGTTTTGTAGTGATATCAGTTTCTTTTACTAAATCCCTTCTGTTCCTGTGAATCGCAAGTGGATTGTCCACCTCTTCCCAGTCTGCAACATGCCATGCCCTTGGGTTAGAACCACTTGAGTCCATGACGAGGCTACTGGGAGATGTTTAGGTCAAGTAGTGGTGATGGTGAGTTTGCAGATGTGCTGATCAGCTTTATTAGCAAGCTGTGGATTTCATTGTCCCCTTGGTCATTGTTAGGGTCTTCCCCAATCAGATCCCATGGGTTGACAATAGTCCAATAGGCTCTGAATATCTGGACCACAGCTTATAATGCTGCACTTGCATTAGGAGATGTGAGTACAAAGTGACTTGCTATAATTGGAAGAGATGCATTGCACTTGATCTTGGAAATTTCAGCTGGAACTCCCCCTGAAGTTGGAACTCCATCTTGTGAACTCAGAGGAATCTATACAACCCTGACCTTAGAATTCAAGATGGCTGTGCCCTTCTGTCAACGTAAGCTAAGGCTGTAGTTTTATACTGTTTAGCATTTGTGTTTTTACTCAAATCAGGCATACACACAGTACTGTCCAACTGCTATCTGTGGATATGATAGTGTTTCTGAGCTCAATACTGTGAAATGTGTTAATTGCTAATAATGGCTAACAATTAACTGGGTAGAACTGTGGGCTCATAAAGCTGGTTTTCTTGCTTGGCTGAATAATTTGTCAGATTTAAGGTAGTCTGGGGTAAATGAAGATAAAGGCCATTTAAACCAGGGAAAACTATAACTCAGATTTGATAACTGAGTAAAAATCTTGCTTTTGAAACCGGTCCCTGATTTTAATGAATTGCTTTCTGGCTCACTGTACTAAAACTCATTTAACTTGAGTGAGAAAAGGGGTGCAAGGTGACACCTGATATCTGGGGTGAGGACTCTGTATAGATAAAGGTATACCTGGCTCTGTGAATGGTACTGGCTGCCCACTACCAGATGACCTGAATGCTTTTTTTTTTTTCCTCCTCACTTTGATGCAAATGGGGCTGTGTGTGCCTGTGAAGTCCCAAGCATGTCTTTAGACGATCAGGTGTGGTAATTCACTGAGAATCAGGTATGCATGTCCCTAGTGTGAGTGAGTAGCAGAAAAGCAGCCAGCCCAAATGGTTGGTCAAAGATTTGTTGTAGTGAACAGATCTCTATATACCATTGATCCACTTCAATTTGCTTACCACCCAAAGAAGTCCAGAAACAATGCCATCTCCTGCATACTACTCACCCGCCTGGGCAGTGACAGAAGGAACTATGTGAGCTGTTTATAGATTTCAATGTACTTTTCTCTAATATTGCTTTTGCCAGTGGTGAAACTTGTAAGCGCTTATGAGCAGGATGATGTTACATCATTCTTTATTCTGTGGGGGGAATAAAATCAATTTGCTGGCTAGATTTAAGTGTCAGCATGTTGCCAGTCCTGTGAAGTATGAATAAAAAGCTGTGTCCCATTTTGATTGTGTACAATTTTCCAAATATCTGTCAAATAACTAACAAAATGAGTTATAATCCATTGGCCTGGTAATGCAGTTTCGAATTAAATTGTCTGAAGTTTAACCTGCACTTTGTATCTCCTGTGCTCATTTAGCATAAAGGTTCCTGTTGAAAGTGACACACAAAAGGCCCCTGGAGCTACAAGTCTCAGGTCAAGACACCCCTGGGACTTGTACACCAGGCCCATGTTCTTTAACTTTGGTGTGAAAGTGCCTAATATTAGCGCACTCCTGCCCCCCACCCTGGCTGTATTCTGAGCTCATTGCTGTACTTCTCCCCCCCATGACTGTGGACAAAGAGCTCAAAATAAAGTAATCAGATTTGCAGATTACACAGTAGTGACTAAGAAGGCCTACCCAGATGATGTACACAGGCTAACTGTCTCTCTCAAAACCTGCAAGATTAAGGAGATGGTGGGGGACTTTAGGCACAAGCAGACCAATGCACATAATTTTCACAACATAAAAAGGGTCAGAGTTGAGAGGGTGAACACCTTTCAAGACCTCTGAGTCTGTATCTCACATGGTTGAATCACATACAGACTTAGATATCTAAAGCTAGGAATTGGCTGTACCGTTTAAGGCAGCTGAGGCGCTTCAAGGTTTCACCAGCCATTCTTAGAGCCTTCTACTCGAGTGTTGGAACGCAAACTCACCACAGGAATAACGGCCTAGTTCAGTAACTGCTCTGCCCTGGACCACAAAGCTCTGCAATGGATGGTACATTCAGTTGAACATATTAGTAATGCTAATCTGTCCTCCCTGCATGACATTTATCTCTGATGATGCAGCAGCAGAGCTGCCAAAATGTGCAAGGACTCATCCCACCCATACAAAAACCTTTTCACCAGGTTGAGGTTTGATATGCGTTTCTGTTGTCTCTCAATGAGAGCTGAGATGCTTAAAAAGAGCTTATACCTTCAAGTCATTAGACTAATTAATTTCTGAATGATACTTAATTCACATCCCTGTCATATCTATGCACTTCTCACATTATAAATAATGTTGCACATCTCAGGCCTATTTATTTATTCTGCAGTATACATTTTCCCCAGTATATCTATTTTGCAGTATGACTTTGTCTTTCTGCTTTCACTCTTGATTTCAATAAGTGCTTTTTAAATCACTCTTACATGGGTTTGTGAGAAATTAATATATACTTTCCACTATATATGACTGGCCACTGCATACTGGGAACACCCAGCAAGACCTGCTGTTTTGGAGATGCTCTAGCCATCACAGTTTGGCCCTTGTCAAAGTCACTCAGATCCTTATGTTTGCTCATTTTTCCTGCTTCCAACATATCAAATTCAAGAACTGACTGTTTGCCTAATAACTAAATGCAGTGTACTGAACATAGCTGGTGTGACAATAAAGCCCCAATAGACTTGACATGAGTGAAGAATTGAAGATTACTACCCTACAAAAAACAGTGTAATAGTTAAGGATTAACACTAGTTTTGTGTTGGTGGAATACAGGCTATACTAAAGAATGTCAAAGCTAATCCATTATTTTGGTGTTAGTATCAACTTTGACATGTTTTTTTCTGATATTTCTGGTAAAGGAGATACATTCCATTTTTGTTTAAAAGGTGGTGCAATTAAAAGAAAGAGTAGAAGTATGCTACCCAGTAAAAGAGATAAGCAAGTTGAAACACATTAAAACATCACTAGATGTGGTGGCAGTAAAAGCACTTTTCAAACCCATGACACACCTTCAAAACGGACTGCAAATGGAAAGTATTCAAAACAAATTGGTCTCTGTTAGTTTGCACAGAAGCAGAGCCAGCATGCAGGTGAATTGCCTCCTTTCATGCTCCGATGGCTCCCCTGAAACTCACAGGATCCAGATGCCCATGAAAATTCATCTAAATAAATGTTAATTCATTTAAAAACAGCATAATTCAGTGTCATATGTCTTACCATGTTATCACGCCAACATATTTAACACTAAGAAATCCTAGTAATATGTGATTGGGTCTCTAAGTGAAAGGAATTAGTTGGTGGATGATTTATGTGTGTATGCAGATTTGGATGACATCAGAGCCGACCCATGCATCACTAATGTTTATATGAAAACAAGCATATTTGATATCATAGTTAGTTTGTACAACAGTTGGCTATATTTCTGACAAGTTTTGTTACATGTGTTCCTCAATTTCTAGCTGCTGCCATTAGCTAGCTAACACCAACAAGGTAGCAACAACAAGATACTGGGAGAGTTGGGCAGCAAAGTTAGGAACCTAGCTAATTTTTGTTGGTTTATTTGCTAATTTTGAGAAATTTCTAAAATGTAATAATAGATGTATTGTGAGACGCTTAAATTTCATCATCTTTACCTATCACCAACTACGAGGAAAATTGTCTCTGGGAAATGGTTACATTGCAGGCATGATTCATAATGAATGTTAACAAAAGTTAAGCTCTTCCACAGTTAATCATGCAATAATCACAAAGTACAAAATTGGTGGCTTTATAAGAAAGGTTGGCAATACTACTTTTACACTGGTGATGGCATCTGTGCAGAAGCCACAACATTTTTTATTTAGAAGATATTTGTGGATAATCAAGGTAAAAAAAAAAGAAATATGCTTTTGTGGCGGTACTTTTAATGTCTGACAACTAACAGGCTGTACTAGCAATTCTGTTGAAAACTTCTGCCAGTTATTTCACCACTTGAAGCACTGTCATCCAGTATAACATACAAAATGCAAATATTTACAGTCACAATCACCGGCAATTAGGGTTTCCACTTTCAGTCAGAAGAAATATTGGACAAATCATGCTCCGTAATGGTAAAAAAGGGACACAGTATTTTATTGGGTGACAACTGTACCAGCAATGTCAAACAAGGACGAGTGAGGCAGCCAGAGAAAACAACTAGCAACATACTGTCAGCATTCTGTAGTATTACGTCATATGATTAAAAAAAGTTTCTTTTTGTCATTTATTTATTAAAATTTAATTTCAGCTTGCAGTCCATTCAATTTCTCACATTTTTAAATGTTGAAAATCTGTTAATAATCTGTTAATAAGGGCAATTAAAATACAATTTTAAGCCAAAATATAGACTCATGGTTAAATTAAAATTACTTGAATTATATAGCAGTGGTGGTTCTAGGAATTTTTAAGTGGGGTGACCAGGGGGTGGCAAAGGTATGTCTAAAGGTGGCCGCAGTGTGTCGTTAATGTGCATGCACATCCTCAGAATTTTTTACTTGCGTTAATATTATTAAAACTAATAATAGGCTAAACCATGAATGAATAGGCTCAATATACACACATATGTGTTGATGGGCAGTCTCCTATTTTGCATAACCTTTATAGTCAAGTATAGGTTAACATTAACAATGACAATTAACAATAAACAGAACCTTCTTCTGAGCCTATTTACAAAATTTAAGGCTATTAAGTAGTCAAACGTTCTAACCAAATCACCAATCAAAACTGCATTATGCAAACCATGGGTTCTGTCTTCTTCTAAATTAAATCAGAATGACCAGTCTAATTAAATGATGAATAATGGGGGCTCAGCAGGTTAAGTCTCTGTTCCTGTAATGGGAAGGTGGCTGGTTCAAGCCCAGCCTCGATAGAATTACCATGTCTATGGACTCTTGAGCAAGGCCCTTAACCCCCAGCTCCATGGGTGTGGCTGCAAGTGGCTGCCCTTCATTGCCAAGCTTGCTCTCACCTACATACAGGTATGTGTCTTTGTGTCATGGACAGAAAAATTGGGCAGGCAAGAAGAGTATTTCCCCAAAGGGGATCAATGCCCCCAGTAGCATTATTATTATTATTATTATTATTATTATTATTATTATTAGCCTGTATATTTTGAATTTAAAACAAAAAATAGCCATGGACTATTCTGCAAAACAAATGGCAAGGTGTTAGGCAATCCCTGCCATGGGACACCAACATAACACCAGTTTCCAGGCTTCTTTTGATCTGTGGAGATCAGGATGAAATGACTATGTAAAATGCATCATTGCCATGTTAGTGTGAATGTCATTTTTGGACATTGACAATGTGCATCACCATCTTCAGATACAGTGCTTTATTGTAATAAATGATGCCCTGTGGTGAATTTCCTGAAGCCTTCTTAATGCTGCATTGTTTGGACAGTAAGTTCTATCTTTTACATAGAACTTACGAACAACGTAACATTAAGAAGACCTGTTACTAGCAACTCTGCGTGTATTTTGGCCATGGGTCTATAAATATTGATTCAGAGAACTGTGGGAAAGCCCATTTGTTATGGTAATATACCAACTTCCATCCATCCATCCATCCATCCATCCATCCATCCATCCATCCATTATCTTCCGCTTATCTGAGGTCGGGTCGTGGGGGCAGCAGTCTCAGCAGGGAAACCTAGACTTCCCTCACCCTGACCACTTCATCCAGCTCCTCCGGGGGAAATCCCAAGGCGTTCCCAGGCCAGCTGAGAGACATAGTTCCTCCAGTGTGTCCTGGGTCTTCCCTGGGGCCTCCGCCCAGTGGGACATGCCAGGGAGGCGTCCTGGAGGCATCCTAAGCAGATGCCTGAGCCACCTCATCTGGCTCCTCTCAATGTGGAGGATCAGTGGCTCTACTCTGAGTCCCTCCCGAAAGACCGAGCTCCTCACCCTATCTCTAACGGAGAACCCACCCACCCTGTGGAGGAAACTCATTTTGGCTGCTTATACTCACAATATTGTTCTTTCAATCACTACCCATAGCTCATGACCATAGGTGAGGATAGGAACGTAGATCGACTGATAAATCGAGAGCTTCGCCTTTTGGCTCAGCTCTTTCTTCACCATGAGACCGATGCAGCGCCCGCATCACTGCTGACGCCGCACCGATCCACATGTCGATCTCCCATTCCATCCTACCCTCACTCGTGAACAATATCGAGGTACTTACAGTAAACTCCTGCACTTGGGGGACAACCTCCTCCCTGACTCAGAGAGAGCATTCCACCCTTTTCCAGCTGAGGACAATGGTCTTGGATTTGGAATTGCTGATTCTCATCCCAGCCGCTTCACACTCGGCTGCGAACTGTCCCAGTGAGAGCCAAAGGTTAAGGTCCGATGAAGTCAACAGAACCACATCATCTGCAAAAAGCAGAGACCTAATCCTGAGGTCACCAAACCAGATACCCTCAACGCTCAGGCTGTGCCCAGATATCTGTTCATAAAAGCTATGAACAGAATCGGTGCTAAAGGGGAACCCTGAGTTCAACCCTCACCGGAAATAAGTCCGACTTATTGCCGACCATGCGGACCAAGCTCTGACACCGGTCATACAGGAACCAAACGGCCCTTATAAGGAAGCCTGGCATCCCATACTCCCGGAGCACCCCCGACAGGACTCCCCGAGGGCTGCGGTCAATTGCCTTCTCCAAATCCACAAAACACATGATGACTGGATGGAGAAACTCCCATGAACCCTCCAAGACCCTGCTGAGAGTATAGAGCTGGTCCACTGTTCCACAGCCAGGGTGAAAACCACACTGCTCCTCCAGAATCCGAGATTCGACAATCGACAAACCCTCCTCTCCAGAACCCCCAAATAGACCTTACCAAGGTGGCTGAGGAGTGTGATCCCCCTATAGTTGGAGCACACCCTCTGGTCCCCCTTCTTAAAGAGGATGGACCACCATCTCGGTCTGCCAGTCCAGGGGCACCACCCCCGATGTCCATGCGATGCTGCAGATGCGTGTCAACCAGGACAGCCCCACAGCATCCAGAGCCTTAAGGAACTGTGGGCGGACCTCATCCACCCCTGGGGCCCGGCCACTGAGGAGCTTTTTAATCACCTCAGCGACCTCCACCCCAGAGATAGGGGAGTCCACCCCCAAGTACCTAGACTCTGCTTTCTCGTTGGAAGGCGTGTCGGTGGGATTGAGGAGGTCTTCGAAATACTCCCTTCATCGACCCAAAACGTCCCGAGTTGAGATCAGCAGTGCCCCATCCCCACCATAAACAGTGTTGATGCTGCACTGCTTTCCCGCCGCTGGATGGTGGACCAGAATCTCCTCGAAGCCGTCTAAAAGTCGTTTTCCATGGCCTCGCCAAACTCCTCCCACACGCAGTTTTTTGCCTCGGCAACTGCTGAAGCCGCTTTCCGCTTGGCCCGCTGGTAGCTGTCAGCTGCCTCTGGAGTCCCACAGGCCAAAAAGGCTCGATAGGACTCCTTCTTCAGCTTGACAGCATCCCTCACCACCGGTGTCCACCAGAGGATTCGGGAATTGCTGCCATGACAGGCACTGACCACTTTATGGCCACAGCTCCGGTCAGCCGCCTCCACAATGGAACATGGCCCATTCATACTCATTGTTCCCTGCCTCCCCCGGGACATGGGAGAAGTTCTGCCGGAGCTAGGAGTTGAAGCTCCTCCTGACAGGGGATTCCACCAGACGTTCCCAGCAGATCCTCACTATACACTTGGGTCTGCCAGGCCTGGCCGGCTTCCTCCCCTACCAGTGGAGCCAACCCACCACCAGGTAATGATCAGTTGACAGCTCCGCCCCTCTCTTCACCCGAGTGTCCAGGACATGCGACCACAAAGTCGATCATCAAACTGCGGCCTCCTGGTGCCAAGTGCACATATAGACACCCTTATGCTTGAACATAGTGTTCATTATGGACAATCCGTGAGGAGCACAGAAGTCCAATAACAAACGCCGCTCGGGTTCAGATCGGGGGAACCGTTCCTCTCAATCACGCCACTCCAGGTCTCACTGTCATTGCCTATGTGAGCATTGAAGTCCCCCAGCAGAACAAGAGAGTCCCCAGGAGGAGCGCTCTCCAACACCCCTTCCACGGACTCCAGAAAGGGTGGGTATTCTGAACTGCTGCTTGATGCATTAGTGCAAACAACATTCAGGACCTGTCCCCCCACCCGAAGGCAAAGGGAGGCTACCCTTTCGTCCACTGTGGTAAACCCCAATGTACAGAAGCCCAGCCAGGGGGCGATAAGTATGAAGCAGCACTGAATAGTGACACAAATAAATGACAAATAGCACTTAATTCCATTAGCTTTATACCACAAAAACACAGGGTGCCAAATTATTAAGCAAGTACTGTAGTATTCCTATAGTATAAGTTTTAGCAAAACTTGGGTAGACTTATAAAAGTGTATTCAGAAGTTTTCTGTTGCTTCAAGTAAATTAATTTACTTTATTTACTTCAGTCTGTCATAAACAAAAATAAAAGAAAAACACGATTATCAGTGTGCGCAGTTACTAGGCAATCAGAAACTAAGTGAATTTTCTATCTTCACCATCAACAGAAATAGTTATTCAGCCTATATAAAGAGTAACATACTATTGCCCACTGTATTCAATTCACATTAACAAGTCTAATGTCCTTTATAGCCAGCTTTCTTCTCAATGACCATCATGAGCCTGATGTCCATTGAATAAATCAAGTTTATGGTTATGTCCTATATTAGGTGAGGCAGCTAGGACTGCCTCCCAGATGCTGCACTGAGCAGTGTACTATTTGCCACCTTGGTAAATCTCATACTTCAAGAAAGCCCAGTAGTTCACAATTGGGGTTAATTCAGTTGATGAACGGGTCATAACTGAATCACTTCCGCAATACAAGATGCATAGGAAGGGCCATGGTCCTGCATGAACATTGTAAGCTTTTTGAAAGCTGCTGACTTCTTGTAAAAACTCAAACCAAATACTGAGCATGCTATATTTCTAAACCGTTCTTACCTGGATATTAATCTGGACTGAAACTATTGGTCGGAAGAGAAGATATAAGCAAAATACACACTTGCCTAATAATTCCGCATGTAGCGCATTTCACAGATTTTTTTTTTCAAATTTGGCAGACATGTTGTAAGGGTGAAGATCTGGACCTATTCAAATTCTGAAATAAATAGCATAAAAATTGAAGTGAAGCCGCATAAGTGTATATATGACAGCAACAGAGTAGTAGAGCATTTGATTTTGAGGGGGTGTATATATTGGGAGGGGGCACACATCTCCCCATTTCCTACTCCCCTGTAACTGTGTATTTTAGACCAAGTTCACAGTAAAACTGTAAAAGTATAGTGATCCATTAACATACTGTCGATTGTGTGGCACATCACATACAGGTCACAAGAAAGGACTATGAGGGAAGGCAAAATATTTGCAAGTGAACCAAAAAACAATTCTGTGTGCATGCAAAAGTGTTAATATTTCCCAACCCTGTCCCCTCTGGAGCTCAATATGATTCAGAATTTTATGAGTACATTAAATTCATGTTGAATAGCTCAACAGAGCATTATGATGAAAGTGCAGAGTTTGGGGGCTCAAATCCCAGGATGTTCACATAAGTTGCACCCAGTGGTGATGTTCAGGCCAGTCATTTGGGGAACAAGTCCCAAATCTTTTCACTCTTGCCCCAGATATATTTGTGTCTAATTACTGGAAGTATTTTTACAGAACTTATGAGAATGAATAAATGCATAAAAATACTAGGCCTAAGGATGTCCTTAATTTGTATCTTCCAATGCCCACAATAAACGTAATTCTAAATATAACAACAACAAATAATATCCAGGAAAATAACAATCCTGAAGGACCTAACCTGGGCATTATCCTACTAGTTAATCCTGCAAATTGTGATTCTGATACAGTTACTAAACAAGGTAATTTTCTCATTTCACTAAGGATTCAGGTATAATGAATCAAATTTCTTCTTACAGTATAACACTGCAATTTGTTTGCACTGTGAAATCATGCATTTCCCTACATTGGTAGAGCATACATTCAGTGCCTGCTTTATTAAGGTTCAAAAATTGGGTTCAAGGCAGTGAAGCGAGGCGCTCCCCTCAAACGATAGTTGCACACAAAGAAAATCATTGTAAATTAATTTTAAACTAAAGTTTTCCTTGTCTAAGACTTTTAATCATTAGTGAGTCGGAGTTTAGTCAAATAGGCCTATAATATTACGCAAATTTTCACAATATTAAAGCATAAAAAACCCAATTATATGTTCATTTTCACTTTATCTTCAAAATAAAAACATCATAACCCACAAACGGTAAAAGGAAAACAAATTCTAAAAGTTTCCTTCTCTCATGTACATAGTCCAGTGGAATCAACGTATACTCACATTTTTTGCCTGTGATGGTCTCGCAATTTCTGAATACAAGAGAATAAACAGAGAGGCCTTAATAACTGGAGATGTGCAGACCAGGTTGGTCATTTCAGTAGTAGAAAGTTATCTTGCGAAAAAAAACACGAGTATTTCCATTCACTGAGTGGATAGATCTTTTCGTCGTCCCCTGTTTCAGTCTTTAACGTTTTGCTTTAAATAAATCGTCTACTCTAACTTGTAGAGTCGGTTAATGAAAGAAGTACATAAATATCCTGAAAATGATAAAGTTTAGTGACAGTTTGCATGACACAGCTCATACAGCAGGTTGACGTTAATGCTGCATAGAGAAATGTCGCAAGCGCCGCCAATAAAGAAACTTGCAGCCCAGTGCGATCAAGAACTGCACGGTGGGCGGTATTTGAGTCCCAAATGTAGTTTCCTCAGTTATATTTATTGGTCGAAAAAGTCTAAGTGTAGTTTAATAGAAAAGTGTCCCAAATTAATATGATGCGTCGATTGCTTGGTACATTAATACGTAAATTTCTTTTCTTGCGGGAGTTTCTGGGAATAATCAATTAAAAGTGATATTGGAGGTCGGTTTATAATTTTACATTTTATACTTAATGGCTGATAATTTTTAACATGCATTTCTTCATTAAACCCATCACCTAATTTTCCAAACCCATTAATCTGAGTGCAGTAAACCACGATCCAACACAAGGCACCCTGTTGGGTTCCACTCCCTTACAACACAAGAACTTTGGCAAATTAAAAAAAAAAACGTTAAATGCCATATAATGAATGCAATCCATATTTGTGCTTTATTGTGGTAAGTTTAAAAAAAAAAAAAAAAAACAATTGCTGTCTTTACCGCGGGGTCATTTTAGAAGGCTGATGTTCACAATTATTTTTGAAGGATTCCCCTAAAATAAATCGATTACGTTACGTTACGCTTAATAGTGATGATAATAGTAGGCCAAATAACAAATGTAATACGCACTGTTCAACGTAAATGTCGATTCAGAAAATACAAAAGCACAAAATCCTTGCAATGGTGCGCGTATAGCATGCGGAGCTTTATCTGTTATTCAGATTTCAAGGGCAATACGTTACATCGCCTGCTTGCGTAGTAGAGTTTGTGAGCTTTGGTGCACAGCAGCAGTCTCAAAACTGCCATGTGTATAAATCAGGTTTGGATATAGGCTATATTTTCTTTACGCCACTGAATATGAGACCACTGTAGGACCAGCCAGAATTCAAAAGGTGAGGAATTATTGTAATCTTCTACTAAATATATTACTGGAAAAGGTACGAATATAATCGCACTGTCAAACATGAACACGTACCGAGGTACTCTATATTATGATATGTTTCAAGAAGTATTCCAACAACAGTTCTAAGTTTATTATGCAAATTCACGTTTCTAATCACGTTTACAGAACGTAGTCATAACCCGTTGTGAAACATGAAGTGCAGTTTCAGCGGTTTTCAAATTTACTTATTGCTATCATTTTCGTTTTTTCCGTTTGCAATATTTTAATTCGTAGTTAATGGGAGTTGTGGCGCTGCAATCTTTTCTAGCTGTATTTAGCGATAATTATTACATATACTGGCAATGGCATATGTAAAACCTTTTTTTTCTACTGTCATCTACAATGTCATTCCATTTGAAACATTTTATGCGTTTTACACTTTTTAAAAAGTGTTGTTAATGTTACGATTGCGACAGCAGTTTTACTTGCTGTTGTTCTTAATGTTATTGTTATGATTCATGCATTTTTTTGAATGTAGTATCAGATAGTCTCCAGAATCTGCTACTAGAGTACTTTTATTCTGCTCATAGTATTCATGACCAAAATTTATTTGGAAATTCATGACAGGGCAAGTTATTTATCGAAGTTACAAAACATATGAGATCCATTAGTTTTGTGTGTATTATCCAGGGAAAGTGTCACAGGAGACATCAGCCACAACCAGGCAGGGGTGAACCGGTCTCTGCTGCTAGGGCTCTCCCTGAACAGCCACATGAAGCTCCTTACCTACAGGCTTCTCTGCCATTTCTTCCTCTACTGGTGAGTTTTTCCAACTTTTCCTTCTTTCCCCCAGGTCTTTTAAGAATTTTTCTTTGTGAACGGATGTTTCGTTATATTCAACAAATTAAACATATGCAACTTTCTCATATACTGTACACACACTGATTATAAAAGTAAGGAATGTAACCTTATGCTTATATCACTGTTGGATGCTGTCATTTGGGTCCATATGAAGCACAAAAAGCACACACCTGTGGCTAAATACCAAAACGCAAATTACACTTTCTCTCATTTTAGGTGGACTTTTGCCAGTGCTGGTCAGAGTTTCGATGGGGTGAGTTGCTAATGTTCAAACACTTTAAAGCCAAGAATATAATGAATTTGCAATCATCTTATTGCAAGGCCTGATTCTTAATGCAGATTTGCAGTTTCAGCAAATTGCTTGTGTGTCGATCTGGCTAATTCTGTATTTTTCCTGATCTTGCTTATTAATTAATTTCAGTCATATTTCTAATGCCATAGTATTGACCTATATTAGCAGTATTGTAGAGTCGTAACAGTGTGCTGCTATATTGTATTGGCAGGTTCATAGTAAAATCAGTGTGTTTTTGATATTTAGCACTTTATAAAAAACATTTTTAAAAACATTTTCAATATAGTGGAAATATGTACATTCCTACACTGAACTCCCCAAAGAGGTCGGGAGGGCAGAGCTGAAAATAATGACAAACCTGAGGACTGCTGAAGTCAGTTGGATTTCTCCCTGAAAGTGCTATGCAGTCTCAGAAGTAAAAAAGAATTAGTTAGCCGCTTATTATGATAGTAAAGACGCATCACTTTATATATACATTGTTAAAGCAGTTTATTAATATCTGTTTTTGGCAGAGTCCACAGTAGCCTGGGTTGCACCACATCAAAAGTAATTTATGACTAGTATTCACTGAAAATAATTTTTTTGTATGTGTGTGACCTCTGCAATGTTCTGGTGACCCATCCAGCATCCCCCTGGTATTGTGCCTTCCTGGGATAAGCTACAGGTGCCCTGTGATTGTGATACTACAAATTCTGATCTTTTTGTCCTAGGTATGCAATTGTTAAAAATAAAATAATCCAGGCAACATGAGCTTCCCTTTGAGACACTAACTGAATGTTTTGAATTTAGCTCTGAATTCTGGGAATTTGTGCAACGTCATGACCAAAACTCTCATAAAGGAATATTATATATATAGGTTGAACAATGAAACTGAAACACCTGGTTTTAGGCCACAGTAATTTATTAGTACAATGTAGTACCTCTTTTTGCGATCAATACAGCATCAGTTTGTCTTGAGAAGGACAGACACAAGTCCTGCATGGTAGCCAGAGGGATTTTGAGCCTTTCCTCTTGCAGAATAGTGGCCAGGACACTTTGTGATGCTGGATGAGGACAATGTTTCCTGACTTGCTCCTTCATAACAACCCTAACTGGCTAAATAATATTCAAGGTTGTGTTTCCTGAAAGCAATCGATCTTAGAGAATAATGAACAAGATAACAAATGATGTAGGTAAAGAACGAGTTAGATCAGTGAGTGTTTCCCAAGATGCTTCATTATTCCAGAATTAACAAATGACCTTTAAGTAGTACTTTGTTGGCTCCTCCCCAGCCTTCATGTAAGAAAAGCACTGACTCTCAATAACAGAAACATCGATCCCACGATATGTAATTGTCACACCAGAAATATGCAAATATAAAAAAAATAATATAATCTAATTAGAAAATCAATAAAAATATATCAGAGAAACCAAAATTAAGACCAAATTAAATTAACTTAAAATAAGCTCAAAATGTGATGTTGCTTCCTTGAAAAAATGAGCAAT
The DNA here is from genome assembly GCA_026776945.1 of Isichthys henryi. Taxonomy (NCBI): domain Eukaryota; kingdom Metazoa; phylum Chordata; class Actinopteri; order Osteoglossiformes; family Mormyridae; genus Isichthys; species Isichthys henryi. The sequence goes on along the minus strand of JAODJX010000039.1, from coordinate 17,920,567 downwards.
GGTGAACAGCAATAAGAAAAGGAAGTAACAGTTAAGAAGCCTTCAAACACTTAGTGGTCAAAAATATATTTTAATAAAATAATTACTTCAACTTGTGTAATAGGACTTGTGTAGGCACTGTAAAATTACATTTTCCACATGTCCAAAGCACCGTCTACAGCAGTACTGTATATGTTCTTGGGTGTGCGGTGTTATACCTCTCTTCAGCCACAGTTTGGGTATTCAACACTGGTCCGAAGAACATATGCAATATGATCAGACGAGAAATAAAATAAATATTTTGCATAATATATTAGGGCAGCATATTAAATTTTGAAATATTGCAATGTGATTTTGTTGTATGAAATATCTGGGTAAAATCTGGATAAAGCAAAAAAGGAGGTCAACATGCACTGTATTGCCAAAAGTATTGGGACACCTGCCTCTACACACACATGAACTTCAGTGACATCCCATTCGTAATACATAGGCTTTAATATGGAGTTGGCTCACCCTTTGCAGCTATAACAGCATCAACTCTTCTGGGAAGGCTGTCCACAAGGTTTAGGAGTGTGTTTATGGGAATTTTTCCAGGAGAGCATTTCTGAGGTCAGGCACTGGTGTTGGACAAGGAGGCCTGGCTCACAGTCTCCACACCAGACTCACTCATCCATGTCCTTATGGACCTTGCTTTGAGCACTGGTGCACAGTCATGTTGGAACTGAAAGGGGCCGTCCCCAAACTTTTCCCACAAAGTTATGAGCATGAAATTGTCCAAAATGGCTTCGACTGCTGCAGCATTGAGTCCAGTCTTTCACTGGAATTAAGAGGCCAAGACCAACCACTGAAAAACAACCACATACCATAACCCCCCCTCCATCAAACTTTACACTTGGCACAATGCAGTCAGGCAAGTACCATTCTCCTGGCAACTGACAAACCCAGACATCGGATTGCCAGACAGAGAAGTGTGATTTGTCACTCCAGAGAACACATTTCCACTGCTCTAGAGTTCAGACGCTTTGCATTACACTTCGTGATGTGAGACTTGGATGCAGCTGCTCGGCCATGGAAACTCATTCCATGAAGTTTTCTACACACTGTTCTTGAGCTAATCTGAAGGCCACATGAAGTTTGGAGGTCTATAGCTACTGACTCTGCAGACAGTTGGTGATTTCTGCACAATGCGCCTCAGAATGCGTTGTCCCTGCTCTATCATTTTATGTGGTCTACCACTTTGTGGCTGAGTTGTTATTGTTCGCAGCTGCTTCCATCTTGTTATAACACCACTAACATTTGGCTGTGGAATATTTAGTAGTGAGCAAATTTCACAAATTCACTTGTTGCACAGGTGGCATCCTATCAGGTGGCATCCTATCACACTTATATGAGTGACTCATTCTTTCACAGATGTTTGTAGAAGCAGTCTGCATGCCTAGGTGCACCTTATACACCTGTGGCTGTGGAAGTGATTGGAACACTTGAAATCAGTAATTTGGAGGGGTGACCCAATACTTTTGGCAATATAGCGTACATTTCTTACAAACCTGCCTATAAGTAATTGAACCAGCAAGGAAGAAAATGATTATGAAGAACATATTCAGCGCCCATGCAAAAGCAGCAGAGGTAAACTTTAGACTGAATTTTAAAACGTAGATCAGAAAATGAATAATTATTAAAAGTGCAAAACTTGCTAGGTTTTTTTTCCTATGACAGAGTGAAAATTGTAAAGCCAAACTTTAATCCCCTGTGCTATAATGTCTATATGGTATGAAGGTATGAAAAAGACTGGGCTGTATTTCCAGAAAACTTCTTAATGCTAAGGCATTCATAAGTTCTTCCTTGTTGTGCCTTAATACTCCAAAGCGGTTCCTGGAACATCTTTAGTTAAAAATTCGTTACGTAAGACATACTTTTGTAAAGTTGGTCTGAGCCGTTCTTATCTCTTACTGCTGTTGACAAGTCAAGTCACGTTTATTTATAAAGCACTTTAAAAACAACAATAACAGCTGACCAAAGTGCTGGACAAGCAAGGAAATACGACCTGATAGACAAACAGAAAGGACAACATACAAAAAAAAAAAATTATAAAATAAATAAAAATAACATACCGGTAGTGGCCCCCACTGTTTGGACTGCACGCGTCTGAAACGTGCAAGATGCTGTTAATCAGTATGTATTCTGAGCATTCAACAGCTGTGGGGGATGGGGTGCGATGTATATTGTGACATCGCAATGTGCACACATGCAACACTTTATGAAAGGATGCAAATATACTGTAAGAACCATTTTTACATACTTTTCGAAAAATAAAGATGCTATCATCTAAAATACGACTAACATTGTTAATGGTGCATTTTCATAACTAAACATCACATAACTAAAAAAAAAACTGATCCATTTGGTAAAATGATTTTGTCTGATACACAACTACAGTCTTGATTAGGCAGATATTTGTTCATGCACTCTGAATGCACAGTGAATTGCACTTAGTCAGCCATGGATTCATAGTGATACATAGTGAAAGATAAGGATTTGATTATGCATTTATTTATTTATTGGGAAGGTAAGAGGGTCCCCCAATTTCCGACACATTTGTATAGGTACACACCTCTGTAATGTGCCAAAGTTACAGTACATCAAAGCTTGGGCTCATGAGGTTCATAAGAGTCAACGATGCAGATTCATTTAAATATAAGTCTAATATATTTTCCCCATAAACCACCCTGCGAGAGTCCTTAGTATAGTCAATGGTGAAGCACAATGGACATTATCTTATGTTATGGCAGTATTATTTTAAAAAAACACCACTGTATGTCATGCTGCAGTCAAGCATTTGCTGCATGAAGGGAATAATCTATTCTCCAACTATCAGTTTCAACCAATCAGGTTATCTGGTGCCTATTCACACTAGGTCACACTTAAGCTCTCCCTTAAGGAGCCTTGGAAGGGATTGTTCTGCAAACACACTTAGAAAAGTAAAGAACTTTAGTAAAGTAAGACGCTAAGAGTCACCATTATCAGGAAACCCATCCCTGATCTTTATCTAGCTGACTAGCAATGTATGAATTGCATGTGCATAACATGCAATGTTGGTGTTAATATCACACATCGTCCAGCCCTATAATATACTATAGAGTTTACTCGAATTCAGTACAAAATACCCCGCTTTGCATTGTGATTCAGCTCTGGTACCAGTTTTTACTCCAGTGGAAAACTAACACCTTGAAGTACTGTACTTTTGGTACTTTCTTGAAGTACCAAAAGTACAATAGATGGTACAGTGGAAAAGCTCTAAGAATTGTAAAGACAGTATGAAGAACTTAATTAATTTCAATTCAAAGCAATGCAATGCAATCACACAACACAGGAATCTTAATCTACCAAAATATGCAATTACATAATACAATCACTGATACGATGGTAGATGTACACATTGACTCCATCAGTGCTGAGTTTAGGTGTTCCATCCAAACCCTTTATGGAACAACAACCTCATTAGTTGGCAATATAAACTCAGCAAAAA
>JAODJX010000039.1:17899635-17910976 GCA_026776945.1 Isichthys henryi | reverse complement strand
CCCAGACAACATAGCTCCTGAGATCACTGGAACACGCAAACCCCTCCACCACGATAAGGTGTCGGCTCCAGGAGAGTAAAAAAAAATGAGGTTGGTTCCTGATAATACCATCTTTTTCTTGTCAGACAGGCTAGGCCCAACCCCCTATAGCTCTACCCAGGGTTTGTGCTGAAAATGACAAGTGGGCCTTTGCTACTCTGGACCCTCTGATGCCTTGCGCAGATGTGCCACTATTAGTGGATAATGCGGGGAACAGTGGAATTTGTAATGATTATTATCTGCTAAGGACATTGGCATTATTACTCTAGATGCAATAATGTGTGGCGTTACTGAATGACACTAGACGGGCCAGTAAACTTGGAATATTTCATGAAAGAATAACCAAATGCCTCGTCATCTAATTAGTGATGCACGTGAATCAATGAGCAAGTTTCCCATTGTCCCTACCTACAATCTAGTGAAACCACAACCAAGGGAATGGGCTTGGCAGAATCAGTGAGGAAATAAGACTCTGTTCCGCTTCACTCTAGTCTGGCACTACCCAGATAGCAAAATCTTTCTGGCCCGGGTGAGGCCCATATCACGCATTTTCATCCGGCCCTCATACCACAAAGTTAATCGTAAATACCTGGACATCATAAGTCCCAAGAATCTCCCGTAGCGCCCCTGCTGTCTTGTCCATTCGTGATGCCTTCTGCCTGTCCAAGTTGATCAGTCGTGATGTGTATTGGTCAAGCTCTGTGTAGAACATGTTGTGTAGGTTCACATTTGTAATGCGATGGAACTCAGCATAAGTCTGCGGATACACAAATACATATAAATGTGTACAGAATTAGTAACTATTTATTATTGCTATTCATTCTTATTTTAGAACTTATATTGATAATGTATCTTTTATAACTTATCTTGATAATTTACTACCTATAGGACCTGTATTTTATTGCCAAGATCACTAAACTAAACTAAACTAATAAACTGAGACTTGAATGTCTGACAAAAATGTTTGAGGAAGGGCAGACTAAGAAAAGCACTTGTTACCTGTGATTCCATTCGTTGGTACAGCCAGCTATTCAAGCAGTCCTTAACCAGTAGATCTGCCTTACTTTCTTGTCAACAAAGAGCAAAGGTTGTCTGCATGAGTTTTTCCTATTAATAACTGGTTTCAACTTCTTGTATGATTTGCAGTCTCATTCTCTCCTTTTGGAAAGTTGAGAAGGAAGTTAACTTTGTTAACATGTTATGAGAGTAAACTTTACCTCTTAACCAGCTTCATTTTATGCAGCTTATTTACAACCGTTACATTAGTCAATCTCTAAAATGAATGCGAAATTACTTACATGCATTTTTTTTAAATCCAGCGAAATGACTGCCTCAACTATAATGGTACTTTACAAATCCTCAAAACTCCTCTAAAGAGCTAGAATAACTTAGCTAATAGCTAAAGTTCACTGTCATCTCCAGAGATAAACGGATTAACTCCCAGTATTTATACAGTCATGATGATATGGTTGCCCAATGATAGCTACGCTAAAAGTTAACAGTAAATAATGAAAACCATTTAGTTACTGGATCGAACGCTTATTAGAAAGAGCAACACTTCTATCTGTAGCTGAGCCTGTAGTTACTTGCATGAATGCAGTCAAATGTTTTAGTCAAGAAATCTTCTTGCCTTCTTAGCGGTATCCATCTTCCTTTTTTTGAAAGCGCTCAACGTTGGTGACTTTGTACTGTATACTCATAAATTACGATTTAGTGAGTAATGTTAACTCAAAAACATACCCATCCATCCATTTTCCAAACCACTTATCCTACTGGGTCGCGGGGGGACCAGAGCCTATCCCGAAATCAATGGGCATGAGGCAGGAAACAATCCAAGATGAGGGGCCAGCCCATCACAGGGCACACTCACACACCTTTCACTCAAACATACACTCCTACGGGCAATTTAGCAAGTCCAAGTAGCCTCAGCATGTCTTTGGACGGTGGGGGGAAACTGGGGTACCCGGAGGAAGCCCACGACGACATAGGGAGAACATGCAAACTCCACACAAATGTGACCCAGGTGGAGACTGGTCCCAGAGGTTTGAGGCAACAGTGCTAACCACTGCACCACCATGCCGCACCGTCAAAAACATATAGTCAGGTAAAATTAATACAATATGACTCACTATAAACACGCAAAAGTTTATTGTTGGGTTAACAGCCATACCCAGATAGCATGCAGATGTGGGCCACTTCTGGCAAATGTTTGGCACTGCTGGCCCGGTTCCGGCACCAGCAAACGGATGTATGCCAATAGTGACCCACTTGTGCTTAGAAAAATGTGGCCCACATGTCACAAAACAGATATGGGCTACATGGCAGTCTCAGCTGTCCAGTGCCCAATGGTGTATCGGGTTGTGGAGGTACTAGCAGTGGGTGAAAAAGCTCCATGGGGAGGAAGGGGGCCCTGGGACCATGTCCCAGAGGTCCAGACAGGTAACAGGGATTAGGCTGTGGGTAAGGTGGACCCAGTCCCTGTGGTCCTACGGGTGGCAGTAACCATAGCGGTAGGTCTAAGTCCCAGCCCCGAGTGGCGATATGGCAACCTCGGTTCCCGCAGGGGGCGAGGCTTGGTTGAAAGCTTCCATGGGGTGCTAAAAGGTACACCTACCTTTCCCCAGGGGTAAGAAATTCCTCGGTACCAAATGGACGGTAGTGACCCTAAGTGGGAAGCTCAAGTCCCGATTCGCAAACCACAGTGTAACCCTAAGTGGCAACCCTAGTGCCAAATCTGAGTAAAGGCCAAAGTGGCAACCTTAGCATGAACCCTTAAGCCCCAATGGTAATCCAAGGTCCTATAGGTCTAGATAAGTAGTAGGGGCGTGGCTGAGTCCTTCTCTGGTCAGGATTTGGCGTTAGGGTCTTAAGGTTAGAGACAAGGTAAGGGCTGGAGGTACCGAGAGGTGCCTGGGTCCTTTCCTGGGGCAAGCTAGGTAGAGGTAGAGGTCCATCCAAGCCCCCCCAGTTCAAGCTCCAGAGCTCCAACCCTTAGGGTTGGGGTTTATGAGTTAGAGCCAGGGGTAAGGGTTGGAGGTACAGGGAGGTGCCTGGGTCCTTCCCTTGGGTAGAGGTGCACTTTAAATGAACTTTTCCATGTTACATTACAGAGTTCTTCAGCAGCCTAACCTCAACCATGTTCTCCACATAAAGAGTTACTGACGTGTTCAATAGGTCCAATTCGGGTGGACATTAAGGCAGGGAGATGCGGGAACCAACAGGCGAGCCACTCCAGTTCAGATAGGCGGAGAGCGTCCTCAGAGAGACACTAATCGAATCACCAAGTAACTGATTCCGCCGAAGTTTTCCTCAAGATAGCTGGCGCTTTAGGAAAACCTTTATCTAGTAAGGCGAATGACTTGAGGTCTTGGGGCTGAAACAATCTCAACCTATTCTCACACTTTAAGAGTATGCTACAGCATAAATATTAAGCATTACTGGATGAAATAGCTTCAATGTAGTTAGCTACTTTTTCTCTGTAGCTTGCAGTGTAGCTAAGTACTATATTGAAACAGTAGCTTTTCTGTAGCTTAGCTACTTTTAATCATAACCAGCTTGTAGCCTGACAAGCCACCATTTAAAAGTAGCTCCCTCAACCCTGCATATGAAAACATTTGGTAACACTTTACATTAACTCTCTAATGCATTCATAGAACATGGAATGCACCTTCATAACGCATTCATAATGCAACCGTAGAACATTCATAAGCAGTGTATAAATATGCTCTAACAACCTAACATACTGTACCTTAACAGCTTTAATATACATTGATAACAAACATTATATGATAATTATATGATTAATTCTATTCATATAATTGTATAATGTTTGTTAGTAATGTATTTTAAAGCTGTTAAAGTATGGGTATACTTACATACTGCTTATGAATGTATTATGTAGGAGCAGGTAATGTAAAGAGTTACCAAACATTTAAATTTGTTATGAAAGCAGTTCAGTGTTCAAAATGTGATATGAAAATCACTGAGTGTGACTTGCCAGTGATATTTCATCATTTTATTTCAAATGTACGTTTTAGAAAAAAATAGCCACCATTTAATGTAACTGCAGATTAGTAGGGATCATGTCAGAATAGTCATGCATGTAGCTGAAAGATGATTTCGACGTGAGGGATAACTTAACACTTTATTATCCGTCTTATAGTAAATGACAATAACTGAGCTTAATTTTATTGAATGTATGAAATGTACTGGATCTGTTTTGTATTTTATGTTCAAACACCTCTACGTAAAGAACTGAAAAGTCTGAACAGATTTCGTGCATAATATTCTGGTGTGATGGAAATGGTATGCTTTTAGGCCATGAGATTGTCTGAGAATTTTAGTATGGCTTTTTAATCAGACAGACAATAGATAGCTCTCATGTGTACCATATTTTTCTGTCTGCCAAAAGCAAATTCCGTTTAATCTTGATGCTTGTTTTTCAATCAATATTTACATTCCTGTTGATCTCCTGGGCTGCACGTGCATGCACGTGCAGAAGCACAGACACACGCACACCTCTAGGCCACAATGTGCCTGTGGACTACTGGGTAGCAGAGTTAGACAGCAATACAAGGTACAAGCAAATTAGTGTAATACAGTAAGTGACTGGAAATTCATTCAAGTACAAGATGACTGTATCAGACAATTGTGTTGAAGGGGTGTTTTGGACTGTGTTCAAAACAACTTCTGTCATTTTTCAGGGGAAGAGCCTGGAGCTGTGTGGAGGACTCGACTGCCGTCAGTGTCCATGTTTCCCAGCCAAAGGAGCCCGGGTAATGCTATTCATGTCCACACCTTACAGTGATAACATCATAATCAAACCTAATCTTATCCATCTAGGGCTGGAATTTCACAGAGATTATGGAGCTGAAGTACAGAGCTGGTAATTCTCCTGGGTTTTACTGTTGAATAAATCCTTTAGCATCCTTAGATATTATAGATCAAAGACTTGGATTGGATTTGTTAAATTTAGTTACACTGAAATCACAGTATATGTTACATTATTAGCATCCCGCACTGGGCAAAATATCCCGACCCTCTGAACTCAGATAAAGTAAGGTTAAGATTTTTTTTGTGGGTAGAGGGATACGATTTTGAATAGTGACAAGGGCCCATCATGAATTCCTGTCTTGAATCCCTGCATAGCTGAACACAGATAAACCTGTGCTGTATAAACAAGAAGTTTGAGCATGCTCAGATGGCAAAATTTTAGTAACATTTGTTAGTATTGCTGATAACACTTTTTGCCTGCATTTATAAGATTTGTATACAGCATTATATATGTTTGTATATCTAGACAATATGTTTCACATACTACTTCTTTAATGTGTATGTCTTAAAATGAGATCTGTAATAAGTTTTTGTCTGGCATTACATAATATTGCTATACTGTACAAATATTAGAGCCAGGGCCACAAAGGTGCTCCTAAAAATAAAAATCTGTAACTACAGTCAAAAAACTAAAAATGTCTATAGTGTTGTATTTTGATTGGTTAAGGTTAGGGGTTGAGTAGTGGTTAAGGTTGTCATTGTTGGGATTAGGGTTTTTCTCCTAGAAATAAATGGATGTTTCCCATAAAGACACTAATACAGATATTGTGTGTGTGTGTGTGTGTGTGTGTGTGTGTGTGCGTGCATGTGTGTGTGATCCAGGTATACATTACATCGTGGGGACCAAATGTCCCCATTACTGTATGTGATAAAAGCCTGTTATTTTTATGTCATAAGGACTATTTTTTCGGTCCCCAAATTCAATTTTATAAAAATGAATAGAAATGAATGTATGGTCCCCACAGAGATATGACAACTTATCTATGCGTGTGTGTTTGTGTGTGCGTTTCGGGGGGACATAGAACATGAGTATTTTTTTGGGGGGGGTGACAGAATTTGAATCAGGGCTGGGTGATATATATATATATATATATGTCGTATTTACATACTTACATAAGATGAGACAATATCGTTTATATAAACTATATATACAAAATTATACTCATGGAATCCCCAATTTGCATATTTCTCCTACATCTGTCTTTCATACAACTATGCCCTGCCCCACCCCTATCCCTCTCTGAACCCACCCCCCCCCAAGTCAAGCTAGCGGAGAGGAGCTAGTTCGTAAAATAATATATGCCAGTGTTTTAACATTTCATCTTATCTATCAAAACGTTGTACTGTTGGGCACTTTGCATGCGCACAACGAAATCATGCCCCTTTTCTTGTGCTAGAAGAACCAGGAGTCAGTCTACCCTACCGCTGAGTCTTGTGTAATTAATCTTATTTGTGCATTTTTCAACGTTCATACATTTTAAATATTTTATTAAATATGTTTATCGCACTTTACTATCAGTATCACGCTTTTGATGGGCTCATGCTGCGTTTTAGTATGGATGCTGTAATTTGGTAACTGCTGGTATAATTCTTCAGCCTCATTACTTCTCTGTCACATGAGTCTAGCTGCTGACAATCTCACAATCAGCACAAATTGTTTCAGATGTGCTACAAAGACAGAGTCTGTTTGACTCTAGAATACCTTGGTCCTTTTCAGTTTCCTCTGTCTTATCTCCTTTTTGGTCTCAGATAGCATCAATGCTGGCAGTTAGTCATGTCTGCAGTCTTCCCAGTTTTAGGCTTTTTATGTATATATTATGTCTGGAAAATGCATGTGAAACAAAAAAGTGGCACAAAAACATTCTATAATGTTATTTTATGTATGCTTATGTAATTTATAGTGCACAAGAAAGTAAGTGGAATGTTTTTGCAACATTTCTGTAATTCCTAAATGTTAATGCATGTAATTGGTGGCTTCTTATGAAAAGATGATTTATTCCATTTGGGTTACAGTTCTACAGTTTGTGATGCAGTCACAATCTTTTATTCTGAATCTTTATTTGACATAATCTGGACAGCTGGGCTATAACTTCAGTTGTAGTGATGGGCCGATGAAACTTCATGAAGCTTTCCAGCGTTCCCTATAGAGTACCGCAACTTGTTTGGAGTCTTCAAACTTTTCTTTCGAACACAGAGAGACCCCTAGTGGGGTTTGACAGCGCTTCGAACAATCTAAGAATGAAGTATATGCATTTGCATCAAATGAATAATGTGGTATGACAGCAGGGTCAGACTGTATTATGCTAAATATATGTATTTACAATAGAATACTGTGATGGATCTGGGACAAACTCTTTAATTGTTGTTAAACTGTTGCCAGTTAGGTGCTGCAATGTGTGTCACCATTTTCATTTGGAGTTTAGAGTGGAGTTTTTAAACTGGGGAGATGGCGGACTGGGGGGACAAAAAATTTGATATTTTCTCCTTGTGTTGTAGCTTGACAGTCTCATGGGCTCAATGAAGATATTTAGCACATTGAGGATGTGTTATTGCCATATGATGTTTGGAGCAAGGCAATCCTGGCCGATACAATAATGGTGAATAATATGGATATAATCTTTTACATTTATTCATTTTGCAGATGCTTTTATTCAAAGCAATTTACAACAAGGGAATGGAAACCCAGCCTCCCCTGTGGCAGGCGAGAATTGAACAAGCAAAGAAATTAATAATAATAATAATTAATAATAGCGATAATTAATGATAATGACTAATTTCATATTTTTCCATTTTGATATTTATTCAGCTTATTGGGAGACATCAGCTTAAACTATTTCTATATATTTAAGAATTGCCTCTTGCCATTTACAGATGCATTTTCCATAATGAATCAAAAGGTGTTGTATGTAATGAAAACTCTAGAGCCATTAGTCTCTCCAGCTGCAAAAGAACCCCACGATGCCCAAATGTTTCATCTTGCTTTTATAAAAGTTTCGAAATGCTGATAGATCCGAAACCTTTGACACTTCACGATGTATTGGATGTCATTGGTCACATGATATTGCATAAATGAAGCAAGCTCCGACTCCTAGCTTCGAGTCACTGGGCTTCACTTTAACAAGGCAAGCTCAGAATTCTCTGTATTTTAAGTCCCATCACTAGTGAGTTGTATTACCTGCATTAACAGAAATAACATAACTATTGTTTTTGATACTTATGTTGCCGAGAGGTTCTGTTATCACAGGCCTCTGATTGGTTGTCACTTTCATCCCAAGAATCATTTAGTAAATGCTTTATCTCCCAGCAGAAATACCATGCAGAAATACAGTACTAATTACCATGGAAGCAAAAACCACTAGGCAATTCAATTTTTAGCTTAATTTGACAGTGTCTGTTGAATACAATAGATACAAATCAATATCTGTTAGTAGTCATAAAATTCAAAATAACCCAGTTTATTTTTCTTCAGCTTACGATGCACAAAACGGGCCATTTCAGATCACAGTGTGCTCCTTGTGAGGGGAAACATGCAGTTCTAAGTACATATTATTTCAGTTTATAACCATGTAGCATTTGAGTCTACATGTTTGTGAAGTAGAATTATGGGGTTGACGCCTTCTTTTGGCCTTGAATTAGTTGAAAGTTTGAAGTAAAAAGATAACCAAAACAGATAAAATAATAGAATCTTAATGCCAAGTGCATATAAGGCAAGCCCAACAGCTAATATTAAGCTATTTTACCTATAGTTTGAGGAGATATCACTAGAATAAAATATAACTTTTTACCTCTAGTTACAAGACATTTCTTTATTATATGGCTTTGTTGCCCTCATGTGGCTATTATGAAAATAGCAAATAAAAACAGTAACATATTATGTGTTTCAGTGGTTGCAAAACACAGAATTACAGTCATTGGCACAGCAGTCATGACCTGTACCTTAATGCAGCCACTCCTGTTCCAAGGATCCAGAGTCTAAGAACAGCCACAATGATTGAGTCTGTCTCTTGTAGAGACACGCACTGATACACTATATTGCCAAAAGTATTGGGTCTCCCTCCAAATCAGTGAATTCAGGTGTTCCAATCACTTCCATTTCCACAGGTGCATAAAATCAAGCAGCACCTAGGCATGCAGTCTGCTTCTACGAACATTTGCAAAAGAATCGGACGCACTCAGCAGCTCGGTGAATTCAAGCGTGGTACCATGATAGGATGGCACCTGTGTCCATTTGTGAAATTTCCTCAGTACTAAATATTCCACGATCAACTGTTAATGGTATTATAACAAAATGGAAGCAATTGGGAACAACAGCATTGCTGACCAGGTGGTTGACACAACATATTATCCATCGCCCGCTCTCTGTCTGCTGGTGGGAGTGCGCTCACCTGTGTGTCCACGCATGTGTCGGAATTCTACCTTTGCGCAATACGAAGAGCAGAGGAGAATTGTAACTTTTGTGTAGAGACAAAAATGACAAGCTGTTACGTAAATAAGATAAATAACATAAGGGTATTTAGGTTGTTTAATAAATGGACAGTGCATCATAGACCTGTTCTATAGGAAAAGTAACCTTAAATGACTTCTGTTGTGATCTGGTGCTATATAGAAAATAAAATTAACTTGACCTTCAGGGGAAGTGCGAGGTGCCGTTGAGGGGGCAGGGTGCCCCCCTAATTTAATGGTAGTGGAAACACTGGGTTGCTTTTCCGGGGTTGGGCTTGGCCCCTTCCTTCCAGTGAAAGGAACTGTTAGTCCTGCAGCATTCAAAGCCATTTTGGACAATTTCATGTTCCCAACTTTATGGGAACAGCTAGGGAATGGCCCCTTCCTGTTCCAACATGACTGCAAACTAGTGCACAAAGCAAGGTCCATAAGGACATGGATGAGCAAGTCCAGTGTGGAGGAACTTAACTTGCCTGCATAGAGCCCTGACCTCATCCCAATAGAACAATAGAAATTAGAGCGGAGACTGTGAGCCAGGCCTTCTCATCCAACATCAGTGCCTGACCTCACAAATGCTCTCCTGGAAGAATGGTCAAAAATTCCCATAAACACTCCTAAACCTTGTAGACAGCCTTCCCAGAAGAGTTGAAGCTGATATAGCTGCAAATGGTATGCCAATTCCATATTAAAGCCTATGTATTAAGAATGGGATGTCATTAAAATTCATGTGTGTGTAAAGGTAGTTGTCCGAATAATCTATAATTAATCTATCTTCTCCATTTATCCTAATAAAAGTCAGTAATGTTCATAGAGTTTTATTGCTTTCTTACTGTACTGATTTTTGAGGTTGTTTTAACTATCATTGTTCTATATTTTTCCAGGGGATGCCAGGTGATCCGGGACAGCCAGGTTTGCAAGGGTCCATTGGCCCTCAAGGGTCACGGGGACCCCAAGGAGAGAAAGGACATAGAGGTCTAGAGGGTTTGCCTGGGGAGTCAGGGGTGAAAGGGGAAATGGTAATTGTGACATTGCTGTCCTCTCCTCCTGTCTCAGCGATGTTTGCTGACTCTGTGCGCCCCCTGTGTCTTCAGCGTTCTGATCTCTTTTCTTATAGGGTGGCAAGGGGTTCTCTGGTTTCCCTGGGTCTGCTGGGATCTGGGTGAGTATTTCTCATGTACACACAGTATACAAACATTACCATTACAAATAATGATTTGTTCCACATGTAGTCCTCAAGTCAGTTACATGGTACGTGGACAAGGTGCCAAAGGTTTTCCACTGGGATATTGGCATATGCTATCTGTAATGTGTCCCACATTTATTTTGAGCGGGCTCAGTGATATTTGAGTTGTGGAATATTGCTGATCACATCACACTGTCAAGTGGCATTGTGTACCTGGCACTTACTATCATTACTTGTTTAAAAGTCTTATGTTCTTATGTTTTGTCTTTCATATAACCAGTCTCCTTTCTTAATCTATGCTGAATGAAGTAAAAATATATTCTATCTGTTAGGGGTTTCAGTTTTCATCTGGATTCAAAGGGGGAGCAGGTGCTTGTCCTCTCAGTGTGCATGTATCTCATAGCATGGCTCAAGAAGAGTTATACAGACGTTCCTCTACTTACGAACTTTCAACTTACGAACTTTCAGATATACAAATGAAGAGGACTGTAGGTTCACATTGTCTGGGCTTGCTGTCCGCAACATCAAATTTTGTTCTGTGTGCCAATTCCACCTAGTACCACTTCTGGCTGCTATTCCTACCGTGGTGCAGCATAGCGTGCATACTCCCAGCATGCCAGTTCTTTGTACTTGCATATAACCTTAAAATGATGTTGAATAACTACTTACGAACATTTCAAGTTATGAACGGCTGTTCAGAACGTAACTTGTTCATAACTAGAGGAGCATCTGTATATGACATTATACAAAATGACAGTTTTCAATCTTGCACCTAAATGAGCCACATATATTACTAACAGTAACTTACTGTCCAAATATTTCCAGTGACATATATACTATATA
>JAODJX010000039.1:17888962-17899535 GCA_026776945.1 Isichthys henryi | reverse complement strand
ATATAGGTTTGATTTCTTATTTTGACATAAATTTGACTATTAAATGCCCATTGCTAATTACTGTGAAATCTAATGAATGGCAATGCAAAAAGACTGTGTATATAAACACATACATTTACACTTATCTCTTCATTAATTGTTTAGTAATGAGCTCATTGGAGTTGAATTGAATCATTGAATGTCTTCTTTATAATGCTGAAATGGGTCTTTTAGAGTGTTAAGGATGTTATAGGGAGATTTTGTTTTATTGGACAGACTTGGAATGAATTATAATTTTTGTCTATAAGCAATAATGGAAATATCTTCCCAAATCTAAGTGGTTTCTAGGGAGCAATTACACTGGGATAATGGAATATAGAAGTTCATTGCAATCTGCTTTTCTGGTTTGTTTTTCCTCAAGTCATTTAAATTTTTTCCACATTAAAACAAGTTTTGTATTGTGTATTTATGCCTACACATGTTTAATTGCTGGGTTTATGTCATCCACAAGGGTCATCCTGGTGTCGAAGGACCTCCAGGCTGTCCTGGGTTAGATGGCTGTGCGGGACCACAAGGTGATCAGGGTCTCCCTGGAGAACACGGGCACCCAGGGATCTGTGGGCAACAGGTGAGATGGTTACCATGCCAATTCTCAAACCAGCAGACATAAAGAAGTGCACAGGACAGAGGGCACATTGAGGTGCCACAGAGTCACAGGGCAATTTAATGAAGCTAGATCACCTATCCGTATGTTATGGACAGCAGGAAAAAACTGGAAAACCACCAAAAGCCACACAACAGTGTGAGAAAATTGAAACTCTCCACATGCGGTGAGTAGGGGCAGGCTGTATACCCCCCAGCTCAGGGGGTGTAGTGCAACAGTGCTTCTTACTGAGCTGCCCACCTGTCAAAACAGGTGCTTTGTTAGAACTGCACCCCTGACTGCTCCAACTACACTTCCATTTTTCATAAGTGCTTATCCAAATGCAGGGTCATAGCCTGTCCCTGAGATTGGCAGCAAGTGATATCAGTCTGTTAGAGGGAACAATTACAGTGGGCAATTCAGAGACACTGATTCATCTAATTGTATGCTTTAGTAGTGTGGGAAGAAATGCATGCCTCCAAAAATCATGCAAATGCCACACTGACAGATATATATATAATGTGCATTTGAATAGTAATGTTTATTGCTAAATGACTAAATAATCAAATAACAAAAATACTCCTCTGGTTTTGGTGAATTTTCTGACATTCTTCTCTGGATATTTAGGGTTTGAAAGGAACAAAAGGACAGAAGGGGGATTATGCCAATAAACTTCTGAATTTGCCTGGCCCTCGTGTAAGTACTGATTATAATTTGAAATTACCCTATTATCCGGGATTGACATAACTGGTAAGCAAATACGCATTCACCTTTAAAAGCGATAGGCGCGGCAATCGATTAATGTAACAGCACAAATACATATGTAATTTATGTGCAATTGCGCCGATATGACAAGAAATTACCGTGCATTTTAACCTCTATACCACAAATGAAGTAGCATATAAAGGTTAAAAAGCACAATTTATTGTCATATTGGCACAAAAGCACATAAAATACATACACATTCATGTTGTTACAACAATCAATCTGCATGTATCGCTTTTAAAGGTGAATGCGTACTTGCGTACCAGTTATATCAATCCCTGCCTATTATCCTAAGCCATTCAAAATAAAAAAAAAAAAGCTTTAAAATATCCCTAATAGGTGTATAACGATGAATTGCAAATCGGTTAAAAATCGATGTAAATGTATCATGATTTAAACCGGCTGTGGAAATGAATCGCTACTTTAGGAGCACTTCACGGTACTTTACTTAACAGAAAAACTGGTGTAATATTACATTTGACTTCACTACGTCACTTCGACATCAGATGTCACTGTGTATTCACGTCGACGTTGTACGTTACCGTTTATTTATTTGAAGATTATTTTTTTTATTTATTTTGATTTGGGATTTTTTTTTTTTTTTAAACAGTATTTTGTTCAATTTCAGTTGCACTGTTTAGAAGAGGACACATTTTGCACAGTTTAGAAAGCTAAAGGAATATTTTTGAATAAATTTGTCTGCAGCTCGTACTGTTAAAAAATCGTTAGAAAATCATATCGTGAACTCGTGAATTGTGAATCGTATCACAACGTAAGTTGAGTGTATCGTTGCATCCCTAATCCCTGTTGTTCCCTGCCTCGTGCCCATTGCTTCCGGGATAGGCTCCGGACCCCCCGCGACCCAGTAAGGATAAGCGGTTTGGAAAATGGATGGATGGATGAAAATTTTATGTAATAGACTGAGTGATTGGTGGTGGCCCTGTGGTTAGCACTGTTGCCTGAAACCTGTTGGACCAAGTATATACTGTGATATTGTGTGTGTGCATATTCTCCCTGGGTCATCACGGGGTTTCCTGCAGGTACTCCAGATTCCTCCATAGTTCAAAACATGGTGAGGTTAAATGAAGTTACCAAATTGCCCACAAGTGTCCCTATGTGATTGTGCCCTGTGACGGGTTGGTGCTCAGTCCTGGGCTGTTCCCTGTCTTATGCCAATAGCCTCTGGAATAGAGTCTGGACCCCCCTGACCTTGGATAAAAGTGGTTTCAGAAAGTAGATGGATTCAATTAGATCAACCTGTCACTTCTCTCTGTGTTTTTCAGGGGGACATTGGGGTTCCTGGGAACCCTGGTTTGCCTGTAAGTATTATGGTGGATGTTGCTCATGAGTCATTTAAGTACAGGGTCAGTCAATCCTGTAGGTTACATGTATTGCCTCTTAGGGCACCATATTCTGAGGGGGTGCAGACTCAGCAAACTGCATAATTTGATTATTTTATTTTTAATTTAATTTTAAATTTTAGTGTAGTTTTAGTCAACGAAAATTACTAGATATTTTGGTAATCAAATCTACTTCACATTCTGTTGACTAAATTTACAATACATGCAGTCAATAAAAATAGGTTTAACCATAGTGTAATACATATACAGACACACACACATGCACATGTGTACAGCAGGAAGAAGGGCATGGACAAGGCAGTCAAACAAAACAGAATGTGGTTTATTGTTTATTGTTGTGCTGGGCTGAGCGCCAGAGGGCGTAGCACTTAAGTGAGACGGGGTCTCTTTAATAAAATTCATCAAGTGAGTGGAGGGGTCGCCTGAGCTTAACACAGATATAAACAGTTTACAGATAGACTTAAGAGCCTGAACTGCATGGTTAACATAGTTGCAGTCATTTAGACCAACAGCAACTAAGTCTGAAGTCTGCAATTAAATGCTTATCGGTAAAGCAAAAACCCTGATACAGGCAGTCCCCAGGTTATGAATGAGATCCATTCCCTAAGTCTGTCTTTAAATCAAATTTGAAAGCAAGTCAGAAAAAGAATAATACAGTACTTAATAACAATTATTATACATTAATAATAAAATGAACCACATTCAGTACTGTACCAGTATAAACCACTGAAGCCACACAATGTTTTCATGAGCGTTACAAAGTACTATGAGCATTCATTATTACAAACCATTGTATTTCATTCCTATTTTTCATATAATATACGTACTTAAGGCAGTCCGTTCCTGTGGCAGTGCCAGTTGTCTGTAAGTCAAATGTTCTTAACCTGGGGAGTGGCTGTATTATAGATTTATCAGGGTGATAATTATTAAGATCATGCTAGTGAAATCAAATATTTTACTACCAAACTAAATATACAGTACTAATCCATAAAACATGTTGCTGCCGAGCTAAGTAAATAGTTATAATCAGTGTTGGGAATTTCAGGTCCAGAAGTGACAAATCCAGACTTTGTTTCTACCAACCAGCTGAGCATAAAGAGTCACAGTCACAGAGTACTCATCTGGTACTCTGTCAGCTATACAGTATTCATATACATGTCAAATATTGGCATATTGAAATTGAGTACATATAATACTGCTAGGCGCTCTGAAAGAGCAGTGCAGTTAGTGATGTATCAGTTCTGTAGTTAGCTAATCAGTGTGCTCAACGTCCCCTACTGGGCAGGGAGATGATTTAGACAGGCTTGAACACAATGCTAGGGAATGCCTGGCTCTGGACATGCAGAAAAGGTCTTCTGAACTGGAACACAGATAAAGTAACAATAAAGTGCAGAAAAGGCCTTCAGAAATGGAACATGCAGATGGAGGAACCATAAACTGGTCCACCTCATTTGGGCCTGCACACCACCTTTTTTCTTTTCTCATGAGATTCGCCCCCATCTTTTTTCCTATCTTGTGGGAGCCACTCACCCTTTTCTTGTAGGTTTTCTGAGACCATCTCAGGTTCAAAATTATATATGTAGGGTAAAAAATATACAGTCGTGAAAAAATTAGGACATCCCATTAAATATTTCATTTTTTTAATAAGAAATATCAGCATATCAATATTAAATATCCTTTCAAATTACATCTGTAGGTAAATGTGATGTAATTGCATGACATGCAAAAACAAGAAACAAATTCACTTATGCAACAAAAGTAATTAACTAAGATGGGTCCGTGTATATTTTGGCCATTCCATTTTCGTTTTGGAATCAATAATTAAAAAACCAAAAACGACATGTGATTAGTTTTTTAATATAAAGTCCATAGTCAAAATATCAGAAAACAAAACATTTTTTAAAATTTCCTTTAAAATATGCACAATAAAAATTGAAGCTGACCAGAACGAAGAGCACGGTTTTATCATTTTCTGGCACCGGATGTTATGTACAAACCGCGTGCGTTTGTGCGAGCACAAGTGGCGCTACTTTCAACATCCCGGACACACAGGTGCAGCGGAACAAAGCAGGGCAGGTAGTCTTAGCCAACAACACTTCTTTTGGATCTATAAATTATAATGACTTTGCAACCATACACTGACACCACATTACAAATGGTGAAGCAAGAATTGTCGTCCACTGAAATTTCTACAAGGATGTTACACCAATTCGGGGAATCAAGGGTTTTTCTGCAAGGAGTATAAGAAGATTTTACGCTGAACGTGGTTCAGGCTTGGGTCGGCGCCCAGACGCACATTTAAGGCTAGAAGTGACAAATGCTGCCAACCATGAGCACAACTTATGGGGGGGGGGGAGGTTGTACCCCCCTCCCCCCAATAAATCAAAACCAGCTAATACAACACCCCCAATAATCATGTTCCCCCCGTAATGGGTGGAGACCTCAACCCCCCCAATGTTCCAGCCAAAGTTACACCCTTGCTGTCAACGAGAAATACATGAAATAAACAACTCAAAAATAAGGTATTAAGTCTATATTTTTCATTTTAAACTCACATGCACTTTAAGACAGAAGCATGGAAATAAAGCAAGTATCTTACCTCGCTGACAGCATTTGCCATCTCCAGCTCTAAACGTGCGCCTGAGCCCCGACCCAAGCCTGAACCACGTTCAGCACAAAATCTTCTTATACTCCTTGCAGAAAAATCCCTTGATTCCCCGAACTGGTGTAACATCCTTGTAGAAATTTCAATGTATAACAATCCTTGCTTCACCATTTATAATATAGTATCAGTGTATGGCTCCAAAGTCACTGGGTGCGTTCAACTTCGGCTTAGGTCTGCCTGCAGCTGACATGACATGGAGCGAGATCTGCCGGCGACTGCAGGGGTGGAGATTAAACTGACTGTTTTTATTGTGCATATTTTAAAGGAAAATTTAAAAAATGGTTTGTTTTCTAATATTTTGACTTTGGATTTTATATTAAAAAACAAATCACCTGTCGTTTATGGTTTTTTAATTATTGATTCCAAAACGAAAATCGAATGGCCAAAATATACATGGACCAAGATACCAGTTTCCACTGAGGAAAAAGTTAGGACACCCTCACATGCCATTATTTAAAATACTAGAATTAGTCAGGTGACACACATCATGTGAAAAACATGGTTGCAGAGATTTTTGCTGGAGCCTGTCTTCAAATCACGGACATTTAGCTTGGTTTGCTCTTGATGTTTGAAATGAGTAGTATTGCCATGATGACGTCCAAAGAACTCCCAAAGGTCTTCAGAAAGACGTTTGTAGAAGCACATGAGTCTGAGAAGGGATATAAGAAGTTCACAAGAGAATTTGTAATCAGCCATTCCACTGTCCGGAAAATAATTTACAAGTAGAGAATATTTAAAACAACTGCTAACGTGGCCAGGTCAGGCCATCTTAGCAAGTTCAGGCCAAGAGCAGACCAAACAATGCTGAAAGAAATCTTCAAAAATCCTAAAATGTCATCACAAATACAGGAAGCTCATACCACAATTGATGTCAAGGTACATGCATCTACCATCAGAAACAGACAACACAATTTTGATTTACATTGGAAACCCTTGCTTTCAAAAAACATGAGGGCAAGACTGAAATTTGCCAGAGACCACCTAGATGAAGACCAGGGCCCTCATTTATCAACTTGATAAATGATATTGCACCATGCTACGAATGAAATTTAGAATTTTCCCAAGTACAAAAATAATCTGGATTTATGAAACATGCAGAGGCCAGTCATACGCATGTTTGTAAGTAATCAACTGTTGATAAATCCCACATGTAGTTACTCAGGTGCTCGTGCCCGTTCATAGTCATTTGCAGTCAGAAACGCCCTCAATTGACCATATTTGGTAACATCACATATATTAAAAACCATGCAGAAAATCCTTGTTTTCTTCGTGAAAATAATAGCCAAGAGAGCAAAATATAAGAATCTTCAGTGACAGTGTGATTGAGGTCCTTGTTGCCGAGGTCGAAATGAACCAAACATTGCTGTTTGGTTCTCTCAGCTCCGGGGTAACCAATAAAAAAAGAATTTTGCCTGGGAGAAAGTGACAGAGGCAGTAAATGCGGTCGAGTCAGAGGGGAGGTCATAAATAAAAAAAAAAATGGTTCAATATCAAACTAAATACCAGAAAACGTGTCTCGGCACACAGACCGGACAGATCTGCTACCGTGGGTGGACAGATCACTACAGAGCTGACGACATTTGACACGCGTGTTGCCAGTATTATTGGAGATACTGCTTTATCTCGCATCAGTATGCAGAGACAGTGACAACCTGGCTTCACCAACAGATCAAGCAGGACCATCCAGTTTCCACGATGAAGGTAAACCAAACTGTTTGCAAACCTTTTATTTCAAAGTGTAACAACATCCTTTTAAACTTGATGTGACACTTGAATAATAAACTGAGATTTTACTAGAAATATTCCGTCAAAGTAAAAATGTTTGTTTTAATACAGATACTGTGCCAAGTCCCGTGGTCACGCAGGAGGAGCAGCCACGGGTCGAGCAGCTGGTGCAGGGGCCGTCAGTGCGTCAGGAGCCAAAGGTGTTGACTGACGCGGTCCTAAGAAATCAAGAGGAGACAATCAAGTCAATCAACTAACTGAAGCAGTTAATAATGCTAAACAATGTTTTTGTTGAGATCAACAATCTCTTAAATTGCTGCATGTGTGTCATACATGGAAAATAAATAGTGTTATCAGTTTAAGTTGCAAAATAAGAGTTTTTTTTTCCCATCAATCAATGTGCTGTTTGTTTGATTACCTAAAATCTCTGAATGATCCTCACTCTTGTCTGAATGGCAGCAGCATTGGGTGGTGGAGGATGCTCTGCATCAGGCACGGGGGGGTCTGGTATTTGGGGTTACTGCAGAGGGATGCCTTGTCTGATGGCCAAGTTGTGGAGTACACAACAAGCCATGATTATGCGGCACACCTTTTCAGGTAGATATTGCAGGGTGCCTCCAATACTTGACAAACACAGCCACCGACCTTTCAGGAGACCTATTGCGCGCTCCATTGTGGATCTTGTCTACGCATGGGCTCTGTTATAATTTTGCTCCTGAGCGGTCACTGGATTTGGTATCGTTGTCATGAGCCAGGGCTTCAATGCATAACCTTGATCACCTAAAATGTAAGGTTACAATAACTGTTGTATATAATTACTCAAGCAATAGCATTTTTAAAAACTGTCACACTCACCAATAAGCCATCCATCCTCAACATCACCTATCTTGAGACACACTCCGATGGAGCTGTTTCGCACAATAAATGAATCGTGCGTTCCTCCAGGCCACCGAGCAACAAAATTTTAAATGCTTAAATGTGCATCAGCAATTATGTGTACATTAATGGAATGAAATGCTTTTCTATTGGCATAATTAAATTCGTGCTGTGATAGTGTTTTTATTACAATGTGTGTGCAATCTAGTGCTCCTATGGTATTTGGAAATCCCGCAATTGCGTAAAATTCATGTTTGATTCAGGCTTGTTGTTGATTTGTCCAAGGAAACTGGATGTATTTTAGGCTCTGGGAAATGATGGCATCCAACACGGATGGCATAATCTGGCTCAGCGTTGGCTGTGAAATGCCCGATCTGTCTCCAATCTCATGCTGGAAAGTGCCGGTAGCTAAAAATCCCAGGGTTGACAATAATTGAATTTGGACTGAAATAGGATTCATACGATTGGGCTGTCGCTCCAAGAAAGGTCCCAAATCATGGCATAAACCCATAAGGGTCTCTTTCGGGAAGTGGTATCTGCTCAGAAGCCACTCTGAACTCTCACCAAGCAGATCAGTGCAAATTCGGAAGACGCATTTGCCAAATCTTCTAATAAAGCCAGATCAGCCATGCTACTTTTTAAAATACCTGTCGGTCACAGGTCTCTTATAGATTTTAACACCAATTAGGTGACAAAGCTGTTTCTCAACAAACATAATTACTTATTCAGTATATATCATTTTCAAATGAAGAACAAGCATGGATAACTGAGACTTTCAATATTGCAGTTCCCCTGTTCTACCACTAGATTCTGTGCGTACGCATGTTCAGAGCTGTTTATATATTTAAGAACATTTCTAAGTATAAGTACAAGATGGTAAATTCCACACTTTGCGTGAAACTGTTCTCATGCAAAAAATACGCACAAATCTGTGAGTAAGAACAGTTGATAAATGAGGGCCCAGAACTTTTGGATCAGCATGCTTTGGACAGATGAATCTAAACTTGAATTTTTTGGACACGATAACAGAAGACATGTTTGGTGTAAACCAATGACAGCTTTTGAGCAAAAGAACCTCATACACATTGTGAAGCATGGGGGTGGAAATGTCTTGGGGCTGCTTTGCTGCAGCAGGACCTGCCCAGCTCACCATTATAAAGTCCACTATGAATTCTTCATTGTATTAGAGGGTGCCTTAGGAAAGAATTCTGCATTGGAGAGTGGAGAAAAATTTCTGCCAGCCTGCGAGAGATTGAGAGAGATGGTTATAGGAAACATCTCATTAAGGTTATTTAAGGCAATGTCTCTTGGAATCATTTCTAAACAACTTCAGATCCCAAGATAATCAGTTCAGACAAGTCATATGGAGCTGTAGTCACTTTGCCAAGGTCTGGAAGAAGACCCTAACTCAGATGAGAGGAAAGTAGTCTGAAAAACCACTAATCTGCTATGCATTGGAAGCAACTTCTGTTCAACAAAAAACACCTACTCAAGAATCAACCTTCAAGCTCGATTAAACTTATATTGGTTTTGGAATGGCGATATCAGGGTAATATTAAGGTCCCTATTTTGCACTAGCGGAAAACAAGACGCAAAGTGGTTTTGCTTGTTTCATACCAGAGCATTTTCATCAAATGTGCACTAATGGTTTTTTAGTTTTATTTAAATTATATATGTTTATTATAGAGTACAACTAGTCCTTTCACATCATCATATGGTTTAAAGAAACACCACAATAATATATGTGTGTGTGTATATGTATAGTAAAAAATAAACTGTATTACTAAAAAATCATTTGAGTTCAGAATTATGTATTGATAATAAGCTATTTGTCTAATTGACATAAATGGGTACTTAAACACAGTAGGCTGAGCAGCGAACTTCTGTTTACCTCAACCCCGTTGAAAATCTATGGACTATGTTTACCCTTTCAGCCCTATCTATTGTTTTTCTCTCCCTTTGATTTTAGGCATATTACACTGTATATACATGAGTTAGGCACATATTCTGTATGTCTTTGTTTTCAGGACGTTCTGGGCTACTCAGATGTGTAATAAAATTATGTGTAAATGTGGACAGAGTCTTGATATCCTTCATATGAGGAAAATCGACTTGTGCTTGTTGAATTTTTAGTCTCATCTAATATAAAAATTTGGAGGCACTACAAATATATTATTATAAATTTTGAGATTATAGTGTCTATCGTGGGCATTTCATGGGATTTTATTGGGGATCTTTCAATAGTATTGTGAATGGATACATGATTAGGCAGAAATAGATAGCAATATGGGGCGGCATGGTGGTGCAGTGGTTAGCACTGTTGCCTCACACCTCTGGCACCCAGGTTCAAGTCTCCGGCAGGGTCACATGTGTGCGGAGTTTGCATGTTCTCCCCATGTCATCGTGGGGTTTCCTCCGGGTACTCCGGTTTCCTCCCACAGTCCAAAAACATGCTGAGGCTGATTGGAGTTACTAAAATTGTCCATAGGTGTACATGTGTGAGTGAATGGTGTGTGAGTGTGCCCTGCGATGGGCTGGCCCCCCATCCTGGGTTGTTCC
>JAODJX010000039.1:17840764-17852889 GCA_026776945.1 Isichthys henryi | reverse complement strand
AAGCAACTGCAGGGCGTTGCTTTCAAGCATGGCAACTAACAAAATGACAATAATAATAATGTATATTTCTCTAACAGTGTATAAGATCAAGTACCTAGCCTTGCAGTCAGGTTTACAAACATTTGCAAAAGAATGGGCCATTCTGAAGTGCTCAGTGAATGTAAGCGTGGAAATATCATAGGATGCCACCTTTGCAATAAATCAGTTCATGAAATTTCTTCCTTGCTAGATATTCCACAGTCAACTGTAAGTGGTATTATTGCTAAGTGGAAGCATTTAGGAACAACAAAAACTCCACCATGAAGCGGCAGACCACATAAAGAGACAGAGTATGGTCATTTCAAGTGTTGAGGCACATAATGCGTAAAAGTTGCCGATGCTCTCTTGACTCTGTAATTCAGAGTTCCAATCTTCCTCTGGCATTAACCCCAGCACAAACACTGTGCACTGGAAGCTTCATGGAATTGGCTTCCATGCTTGAGCAACTGCGTACAAGCCTCACACCACCAAGCACAATGCCGGATGGAAGGGTGTAAAGCACACCACCACTGTACTCTGGAGTGGAGGAAATGAATTCTCCCAAATAACAAATCAGGCTTTTCTGTCTGGCAGTTGAATGGATGACTTTGTGTTTAGCAAATGCCAGGAGAACATTACCTGCCTGACTGCATTGTGTCAACTGTGAAGTTTGGTGGAGCAGGGATAATGCTATGGGTCCTTTTCCTAGGCCCCCTACTTCTAGTGAAGGAAGCATATTGAAGCAAACCAAGACAATTTGGACAATTTTATGCTTCAAACTTTGTGGGAACGGTTTGGGGAAGACCCTGTTCTGTTCCAGCATGACTGTGCCCCAGTGCACAAAACCATAAAGGGCCATAAAGCCACAAGGACCATAAAGACATGGTTGGGTGAGAATGGTATGGATGAACATGACTTGCCTGAAAATTACCCTGACCTCAACCCCACTGAAAACTTTTGGGATGAACTACAACGGAGATTGTGAGCCAGGCCTTCACACCCAACATCAGTAAATAACGATAAATATCAAAACATTTTTTCCAGTTGAAAAGGCTGATTTTTAATCCTGAGTTAAATTTGAAGAAACCGAATGGTTAATTGTAGTTATTCTTTATCGTCAGAACGTGACAAACACTTGTCAAACAGCAGTGATGGCCACAATTGAACCCTTTTATCGCCCAGCCCTATTCGACTTTTTGTGTTGATGAAAACATAAGAAATGAGCTATCACCTAGAACAATGGAGTTGATGCTTAATGTTTTTATTTTATTTGGAATCATTTTGGGCGCAATAAGAAATGGCCTCAGAGATTCATTGAATATGCAATGCAGTGATTTGCATTTAATTGTACTGCATGTATAAAGATATTTCTGCTTTTTACCAAGTGTCTCAGACTTTTTGTGTGCTGCATCCATTTGTTCCTGGATACTCTTCAACAAACACTGTGCCATAGACTAAAGTGATCCCTTGGTCGCAATGTTTGTTAAATCTGGATTTAATTAGCGACTGGGCTGATACCTGGCAGATTAAATTTAACATAGATAAATGTAAGGTAATCCATGCAGGGAGCAGAAATATAAAGTACAGACATTTTATGAGCTTGTGATGGGCTGGACCCCCGTCCTGGGTTGTTCCTTGCCTCGTGCCCGTAGCTTCCGATATAGGCGCAATTTTAACGGATTTTAAAACCCTCCATGACCCAGAAGGATAAGCGGTTTGGAAAATGGATGGATGGATATTTTATGGGTTCCACTGAAATAAAGGTAGCTGATTACGAGAAACATCTTGGTGTGTATGCTGATGCTTCCATGTTCCACTATCGACAGTGTGGGGAAGCAATAAAATGTTGGGTTACATGTCTAGGTGTGTGGAGTTTAAGTCAAGGGAAGTGATCCTATGATTCCTTGGTAAGACCCCACCTATAATATTGTATGCAGGTTTGGTCACTATACCTTAAGAAGGACATTGCTGCCTTGGAAAAGGTGCAACGTAGGGCTACGAGAATGATTAATGGTCTTAGAAGAATGTCTTATGAAGAGAGGGTAGCTGAGCTGAATCTGTTTGGCCTCGAACAAAGGAGACTAAAGGGGGACATGATCCAGGTATATAAGATTCTAACAGGTCGGGATGCTGTTCAGCCTAATGGCTATTTCAATATTAGATTAAATACTAAAGCTCGTGGCCATAAGTGAAAATTAGTGGGAGAACATTTTAAAACTAATTTCAGGAAGCACTTCTTTACACAGCGTGTAGTTGGAGTATGGAATAGTCTTCCTACTAGTGTAGCGCAAGCTAAACCCCTAGGTTCCTTTAAATTAGAGCTAGATAAGATTTTAGCAATTCTGAGCTATTAGTTAAGTTCTCCCCAAACGAGCTTGATGGGCCGAATGGCCTCCTCTCGTTTGTAAATTTCTTATGTTCTTATGATCTGTACAGACTACCCAATTCATTCCTTCTGGGTCCAGTTCTTGTATGGTGTACATGTTCCCCAGTCACATCATTGGCATCATGTTTGTCTTTCATGCTCACACTGGATGTTTATTGTCACAGAGTCTGATTGAACTGTGCCTGGACCCACCTCTTCAAGCAGGAAATACATATGGTTTTGGGATTGGACTGTCACAGATACTTTCTTCTTCAGGCTTATAAAAAAAGTTTTCCAAACTATGCAGCGGTATTGTACAAGTGATGAAGTGGAACTGATTAAATTTTGAAACATATTGCCTCAAAATTCATGTAGTGCTGCATAAGTGATAACAAAGGGTAGTTTTAAAACTAGTTCTTGTTAGACTGAAACAGTAACTGAAAAAGTATGTCAGGGGTGCTTTTCAAACTTTGCAGATGCATTGAATAGCTGAGGAACTGGAACTGATAAAATTTTGAGATAGGTCATCCCAAAACTGAAGCAATGGGTGCTTTCCCGCCACAAGAACTTTTTTCGGAGCCAGAACTTTTTTCCAAAAAGAGGAACTTCTACCATGTTCACACCATAGTAACTCAAACATATTTTAAGTCCCTATCTATCTTGAAAGTTATGTGGCTGGGAAAATATGCCTTTGCCAAAATTATGCAGAAATCCCTAATATTAGGTCTGTTTCTCTAATAGTTTTGAAACTACAGCATTTTGATTAATTGTATACATTGTGTTATGGAATTTGATTAATATTATGCAAATATTGAGATGGTCTATTTGTTTAAATAAGTAAGGATCTTTTATTATACTATTTTCAAAATCTTTTTAGGGCCCCCAGGACCCTTAGGTTTACATGGGCTTGATGGAGTAAAGGGTGAGAAGGGAGAGAAGGGAACCAAAGGTAAGCATGGCATATATGGTACGTACTTTCATGTAGCTGCACATAAAGGTATAGACAGCACTGGCATTAATGCCTCAGATAGATGGACCTGCATGAATTACGAATTATTTACCTGAAGAACCTCGATCAAATGCTCAGATTCGGAAGAACCAAGGCTGTCCAATTAAAAACATGTATTGCTAAAAATCCATTATTTCAGGAGCATGAAATGACACGTTTTCACAGAAACCTTACAAAATAAACCTAAAACAATGTAATGAGACACCCTTAGCCCCACAACAATCAGTGAAAGCTTTAATGTTTTAAATGGACTTACATGGATTGTCAGCAAAGTAAATATGCCGGTATCAGCAAGACACAAAACATATTCACTTATTGAACTTATTCAGAATTTTAGAAGGTGTTAGTTACTTATCTAGCTATCAAGATTATTAAAGTTATTATAATTAATGATATAATGTAATCCATGCAAAGGACCATCAGGAATTCATATGTTAACTAGTACTGTACAAACGCAAATTTTGGTTAAATGGATGAGTTCATGAAACATCTTTTCATTAGTCAATTCGATGTCAAATGCTATCAGTAGACATAGGGATATAGGCATATTCCATATATAGTAAAATTATATGTTTTGTATATTATACAGAAAGGTCTAGATAGCAAATGACAAAGCAATTTGACACACAAACTGTTCAGTACAGTATGGGAGGTATTTTCTGCAAAAAATAAAATTAAAATGGAAATGATAAAAAGAAAATACAAACTCCATTTTGCCATTTAGTTTCCAAAGTCTGTGCACCCACCGCCCGCACCGATTAACATATATTTAAATGCATGTATTGAACTTGAAAATGAAAAGGAAAAGTAGGAAACGAAAAGTCAAATTGGAAAATAAAAAGACAAAAAGGATTTTTTATTTTACTTTTTCATTTTTCACATCTGACTCATACATGAATGGAAAATTAAAATGCAAATGATGCTATTTCCTAAAAAAAAATCTTTTTTGCAGGATTTTTGCCCACAGACTTTGGAAACTAAATGACAAAGTGAAGATTGTATTTTTTTTGTATCATTTTTCATTTTATTTTTTTGCAGACAATGCGTCCCATAGTACAGTAGTGTTTGTTTAAAAATTGATAATAAATCATTTTTTTTCATGTTATCTTTCCAACTGTTATGAGTTGAGGTTAGGGGTGCTCAAGTATTATTTGTGAATTTTCACATTTGCAAGGATTTTCTGCCACTAACCCTTGCAATTGTTTATACTAAAAGTGCATATGATGCAAAAATATGATGAGAGACATATTAGACGATCCCTGCAGATACAGTGTCTCTCTGGCATTCTTCCTTAGGACAGATAAGTTTGTGACCATAGATTCTGATATACCAATGTGTTAGAAACTTGAAATTGCATCAAAAACTGTCTTTGCAAGCATTTTAATATTGTTTGTACAAAGTGATTATTGGTAAGTAGCTTTAAAAATAAGTCTCAAAATATTTCCTGATGTTTCTCAGGTTCTGGACAGACAGGGCCCTCGGGACAAAGGGGTATTCGAGGCGATAAAGGCCCCAGGGGAGCATCAGGCCCTATTGGTCACTCCAAACAAGGGGTAAAAGGCTCCACAGGGCAAATGGGATGCTCAGGTATCTGCACATTGATAAACAGTTTTAAGCAGTGGCATTTTATACATTTTGTGTTTATTTGGCATGGGGAGTTTATCAGTTTATTTAAACAGCCCAGGGTTTTAAGGTGTTAGATATAGATATAGCACTTGTAGTTAAGTGATTCTCAACCTGTGAGTCGTGGGACCCAAATTTGGGTCGCGGCAAGTTTTGAAAGGGTCGTGAGTTCGATTTGGAAATGTGAGGATTTTAAAATCAGCGAGCTCCTATGCTGATCCGCGATCAGATTTCCCAGCCCCAGACCTAGAATTAACCAATATAAATGCGTCTAGCATAAACCTAATGAACACTCAACCAATCCAAGAAGCCAAACCACAGATGCACAGATTAAAATTCACTGGCACATCTAGTCAGATTTGTGCAATAGGCATTGATTGACTTAAATTGCATAGTGTACTGTGCACTTGATCATATTGTTAATTTAGACCGATACTTTATATAGGGTCATGACTGAGTTGGAATGGTAAAAACTGGGTCATGATACAAAAAGGTTGGGGACCACTGGTATAGCTCATATATAGAGTTGAATAATGCATAACAATAATGTCAACTGTCATAATAATAATAGTGTACTACCTGGCATAATTATATAAAAACTAAACTGCTCCATTCTTTTTTTATCAACAATATTCAGTTATAAATTCAATTTAGAATAACGAACAATCGGGGTTGGTGCAGTGCGGTGATGCAGTGTTTAGCGCTACTGCTTCACAACAAGAAGGTCCTGGGTTGGGCATAGAACCTTTCTGTGTGGATTTTTATATAAATAAAATTGAATTTTGCATGCTTTCCCTAAGTTCGCATGGGTTTCTCCCGGGGGCTCCGGTTTCCTCCCACAGTCCAAAAGTGTGCGTCGCAGGTTAATTGGTGACTCTAAGTTGGCCCTGTGAATGTGTGTGTCCTGTGGTGTGTTGGTGACTGCCCAAGGTTGGTTCCTGGGATAGGCTCCAATCCGCCCCCGCGACTCCAGTTGGGATTAAGCGGTTACGGTAATGGATGGATAACTAACAATGCTCATCCCAGGTCAAACTTAATGTAGGCATTTCTAGAAACTCTGTGGCAGATTGGAATGCCTGGTGCCATTGAGCACTAATTGCGAAAGTTCCAGGAGACAGATTCCACTCAGTGTCATGCCCTAATTCAGTATTATTATTACTAAACTTGTGGGTATACCTCTACAATTCATCTCTGCAGGATCTCCAGGAGAATATGGCCCCATTGGTCTTCCAGGTGCAGACTGCAACGATTCCTTACAAGGTCCTTTTGGAGATCTTGGCTTACCTGGACTAGATGGGTTAAGGGGTAAGATCTGTCTGGTCTTATAGGTTAGTTAGGCGTATAACATTCTTCACTCGGTTATTATAATTTTTTTATTTAATTCATACAATGTATCTGGTGCAGGGTTAAGGTGACCCTGGACAATATCCCAGGAAACATGGATAACACACTTTCAAACTACATAAAATTAATCTAAACACATATCTTTGGATTTTGAGGAAGCTGTGCAATCACAGGGAGATTCCAAACTCATGTATACAGAGAAGCGGGAATCGAGGCCTCAGCCCTGGAGGTGAAAGGCTTCAGCCATATCCATGAAGCCACTATGCTACCTGCTCTAAAATTCAAATTCACTGAATTTGTTCAGTAGAATGTCTAACTTGCTTAAATTTAGAGGAATATTGTTTTCCAGAATACCTTTGCAATGGAAGCAATAATATCCATAATCAAACCAAGTTACAGAGCAGATGGAAAAGATAAGGGTGGTGTGTGGCCAAGGGTACAGGTTTGGTGTCATCATCGGTAGACACCAAATCAGCCTTGAACCCCCTCCCTCCTACATATGCTGGTACTCCTACAATATTAATAGGGACATGTCTCTACCGTCCATTCCAGAGTTCTTCACCCTTGTGTGTGGCTCAACAACTTAGGATTCTGTGCCTGTGATCAGAAGGTCAAGGTTTAAATTTTGGGGACAGCAGAGCACTGGTGGGTCCTTGAACAAGGCCCTTAACCCCCTAGTGCTCCAGCAACTGCTTGATCCTTTGTATGTTGCTCTGCTAAATGAATGTAATTAATGATATATTGTTTGAAATCTGATAAAAATTGTTTCATACAGAGTGTGAGAAACGGATGTGTTTTTATTTCAGGGCCGCCTGGAGATATAGGGTTCCCAGGTCCATCTGTGCCAGTTATGGGGGATCAGGGGGATAGAGGCCCAGCAGGACACTGTGGCATCAAAGGCTCGCTTGGCCATCCTGGACATGGGGGTCCCAAAGGGGGTAGTGGCTTGCTAGGGCAAAAAGGTAAAAAATACCTGTACTTCATATTATCTTACTACTGTTTAAAAAGTGTGTTTATGGGAGCCCCTCATGTGATACCTCACAGTGATCTCCCTCCCAAAGCCTCTAGCTGGAGGTACTCACTTCACTTCTCTTGCTAAGGAGACCAAGGGGACCAAAACATTTTGTGTGCCATCACGCCCCTACAATACACAGCATTCCTATTCATGTCCATATATGGAATAACGTAAATGTCTTTTATTTTTGGGCATCATATGTGGAGTTTGGTTGAACATTCTTCTAAGTAAGTATGCTGTATGCGACAGGTAAAAAGGGTAATCAAGGATTAAGAGGCCCACCAGGACCCATGGGACCTCCTGGATCACATGGCCCCTGTGGACACAAGGGTGAGAAAGGAGTGTCTGGTGATCCTGGTATGTACGAGTTTCTAATAATATAAAATAACCAATGATAGGTTTCTTGGTGAAATCTTAAGAAGTCACAAATTAATTAAAAAGGGAATGAAAACAAGCTGAACTGGCATCACATTGACGGTGTTCTTCTGCTTTTTGCCCATGTGCATCCTGAGATGTGCTCCAGACTCACCACAACCTGGTACTCGTTAAGCTGTTGGGAAATTTATGTATGGATTAATAAAATTATTTATGCTTTTTTATAAAATAAGGAGTTTTTGATGTAGAACATATTGGTATTATTCATATTAACTATATTACACAGCAATACAGAGTCAATGAAAATTGAGAATGTCATGTTTCCGGTGAGCCTAGAGCCCAAGGACACACTGAGGGCCAGTATGGGAAGAATATGTAAACTGCATGCTGGCAGCCTGTGGGTGGGAGGTGGCAGTACAGCTCCCTGGGTCAGCATGGGGAGAACATGCAAACTGCATACTCACAGACACCTCTGGTGATGGGAAGCTGAAGCAAGTCATCTGAGGATGAATTGCTCAGTGCATTAAAAGCATGCTGCAAGACTTCTTACCACTGGGAGGCCAAACAGGTTCATGTAACAGAGATACAGTACCAAATCAAAAGTCTGGATGCACCTAATAAAATTTTTTTGTTTTCAATAAGATAACAATCCTAAGCAAACCTTGAGGTTATGTTAATACTGCATTATTTTGTGAAGAAAGAAAAAGATGGAGTGCTGTAACAGATGACCTGCCCCCCAGAATCCCTTGACCTAAACCCCATATAGCTGGTTTTGGATGAGTTGGATCGAAGAGCAAGAGCAAGTTAGCCAGCTTGTGCCCAGAATTTGTGGAAACTCTTTTAACACTGTTGGAGAAACATTCCAGGTGGCTACATCTTGAAGGTGGTTGAAAGAATGCCAAGTCTGCAATGCTGCCATAGACACAAAAGAGGGCTATTTTGAAGTCTATAATTTGAAAAAATGTTCCTTTATTGTTGCAATATTGTTGCATCCATTTTCCACTACTTATCCGGGGTTGGGTCACGGGGCAGCAGTCTAAGCAGAAATGCCCAGGCCTCCCTCTCACCAGCCACCTCCTCCAGCTCCTACGGGGAATATGAAGGTGCTCCCAGGCCAGTCGAGAGATATAATCTCTCCAGCATATCCTAGGTCTGCTCAGGGCCTCCTCCCGGTTGATCATGCCCTAACCACCTCCCCAGGGAGTCACCCAGGAGGCATCCTAGATAGATGCCTGATCCACCTCAACTGGCTCCTTTCAATGTGAAAGAGCAGCAGCTCTACTTTGAGTCCCTCCCAAATGCCTGAGCTCATCATCCAACCTCTAAGGCTGTACCCAGCCACCCTACAGAGGAAACTCATTTTGACCGCCTACATCTGTGATCTCATTCTTTGGGTCAATACCATGATTTCATGACCATAGCCGAGGGTGCAAACATAGATTGACTGGTAAATCAAGAGCTTTGCCTTCCAGCTCAGCTCCATCTTTGCCATGACAGAATGGTACAGTGTCCACATTACTGCTACCCCTGCACCGATCCATCTGTTGATCTCCTACTCCTTTCTTCCCACACTCGTGAACAAGATCCTGAGGTACTTAAACTTCTCTGCTCTGCAGGCCACCAGCCGACAACACCAGCAGATTTCAAACAATATATCATTACATTCATGACCATGTCATCCATCAAAAGCAAAGATGGAATCCTAAGGCCCCCGAACCGGACCCCTTCCACCCCTTGGCTACACCTATAAATTCCATAAAAATTATGAACAGAGTTGATGAGTCTAGCACCCACCAGAAATGAGTCAACTTACTGCTGGAAATGAGAACCAAGATTTCTCTCCATTTCTGCAGGGACCTGATGTCCCGTAACAACGTACACGGTATCCCATAATCCTGAAGCACCCCCCACAAAACCCCCCAAGGGACATGATCGTATGCCTTTTCCAAGTCCACAAAGCACATGTAGACTGGTTTGGCAAACTGACATGAACCCTCCAGTGTCCTTGTAAGGGTGAAAAGCTGGTCCAATGTTGCATGGCCAGGATGGAATCCGCAGTGTTTCTCTTCAATACAAGGTTCGACCAATGGACGGACCTTCCTCTCCAGTACCTTGGCACATACCTTCCCAGGAAATACACCCCTGGTTGCAGATTCTTAAATGTGATTGTAGAGGAGGAACTATGTTTGATATTTTGAGCTAGGTTGCCGGTCCACAGATAACTTAAAGGCATAACAACCTTTTCTACAGTGATATTTCAGCCAAAATTTTAACTTAGTGAGAGAAGGAACAGATCATAGTAGAAATATTGCCTGAAGGTGTGTTTGCGTGCGTGTTTGTGTGCGCCTACACTCTATGGTTGAGGACAGCGGCAAAGAGATGGAGAGCTGCAAGGTTAAGAGGAAAAGAGTTAATGCCCCGCAGAAGTTCCTAACCAAGTACCAGGAACAGTGGCTGTGTCTCTGCCCCTCCAAACTCCCTAATCATGCTTTTTGCACAATGTGCAAGTATGATTTTGACATTAGTCACCAAGTAGCTTCAGGTAATAGCAGTACAGCAAATTCCCCAGTTACAAAGCCCTAGACATTTCTCCCATTTGGCTACTTTATTCCATTAGGCTTATATGATGTGTGCTCATATAAGATAATTAAATTATTTAATTATTAGGTGAAAATAAAATCCAGACACTCTATAATTGATACAAACAAATTTGTGTTTTATATTGTATGCAAAAAGGTGAGAAATCCACAGGGTATAGAAACTCCTCATCATTATATTCTCATATGGTTTTAAGAAAAGACTGACCAATAATTTCACTCTGAGCTGTTAGTTAAGTTCTCCCCAAACAAGCTTGATGGGCCGAATGGCCTCCTCTCGTTTGTAAATTTCTTATGTTCTTATTATCACTGTGATTTTAACCTTTAAATAATCTGCTGGCCTTATTTGTCAAAAATACATATTTGTGAAAACTTTACATTGTATTTGTGAATCAAGCATGTTATTTTTTGTCTTCCTAATTTTCCTTGACACTGGTTGAAAAAGTCTCCTTGAACCACTTCAATCTGGTTTCCAGCAATTCCATGGCACAGAAATGGCTTTAGTTAAAGTTTTAAACAATCTTCTTCCTTTAACTGACACTGGTGCCATAAGCCTCCTACTCCTGCGTGATTTAAGTGCGGCCTTAAGAACATAAGAAATTTACAAACGAGAGGAGGCCATTCTGCCCATCAAGCTCATTTGGGGAGAACTTAACTAATAGCTTGGACACAGTTTCACACCCTATTTTTATTTTGAAACTCCATAACCTTGGAGTTTGTGGGGTGGCCACCACTGGTGTGGTGACTGTTTTTTTTCGTATATAATTGACAGAAAATGAAGAGTTTCATCGCAAAATGAGATATATCCATTTTTCATGAATTGAGAAAAATTACAATTTTCAGTATGGGTTCATGAAAAGGGAAAAATTATTTATATAAATTGAAATAACTTTATTGCATCTTCATAAAAAACATGCAGTGGTGAAGAAAAATCAAAAAATAAAAAATTAAAAAAAATTATTCAATCTCACTTCCAGAAATTAGGACAAATGACCTGTAGCCGAAATTTTCAGGTGATATACAGAAATTGAGAAAATGAGAAGAAACATAGGAAAAGACTTACCAAGAACTTTCATAAATGTTGCCTTGCAAACTTTGATTTTGGCTTGGTGATTCACAGTCAGCAATGTATATTGCACATACATGTTCCTGTTCTTTCTGGCGTCTATATCTTCAGTACGATTACGGCGTCTCTTGGGTTCACCGATGTCCATTAAACTCAAAACAAATTGATCCTGTGCCACCTTATCCACTTTTTCATAGAATAAGTCTGTTTTTTTGCCATATCCTCATGTGTAAGCTGATCTGCACGACAAAGCTGTGCATTGTTCCGGTGTTCTGTCGATTTATGCTACTTTGTCGAAAAATGCTACCGTAGCACAAATCGATAGCGGAGTCTATCGATTTACGCTACCGCATCGAAAAATGCTACTTTATGGTTTCCTTATAGATGGTGTATATGTATTATAGATGATTTCCCATAACAGTACATGT
Organism: Isichthys henryi; assembly: GCA_026776945.1. NCBI lineage: Eukaryota > Metazoa > Chordata > Actinopteri > Osteoglossiformes > Mormyridae > Isichthys > Isichthys henryi. The sequence goes on along the minus strand of JAODJX010000039.1, from coordinate 17,841,049 downwards.
TTCACAGTAATATAGCATTTGTATTATCATTCTTTCAATTAAAAAGAAAAATATGTAGAGCAAGGTTTCATGCTATTTATCAATTTATGAGAAAATTTTAATTAGTTTCCCTTATCACATGATGCTCCCAGTGCAAAATCTCATAATATTACATCAATACTCAGTCTTTGTGCACAGTTTGAATATGGGGAGCATGGTTTGATACTCTATTATATTAGCTTTAATTAAAATATCAAGGGTAGCATAATTCGATAGACTAAGGTGCCCTATCGAAAAATGCTCCCA
>JAODJX010000039.1:17807716-17840664 GCA_026776945.1 Isichthys henryi | reverse complement strand
CACACATATGATAACCACAAGATATTCAAGTTTACAAAAAAAGATGTAAACGTAGGTGTTTAAATTTGGGACCCTGAGCCAGTTTCGGTCTGCGGATCCGTGGGCTGGCAGGGAATTGTTGGTTGGATCGCAATAAAGCTTTTCCACTATAATTTTCTGCACTAAGTTTTTATTTCCCTCAACCTTAAGGCTCATTCACAACAGTTTAGCAGAAATTCAAATGTTTCGGTCAAATTAAGCAAAAGAAAACGGTCTAAACTCACCTTTAAACCGAAGTCTCAGCACCAAGGTAGCATGGATTCATGGGCGTGGAAACAGAGTGCAAACTTGTGGGACTGCGCGTGCGCAGATCCGCTAAGTAGCACAACTCAATGGGTAGCATGTTTCGACAGAACACCGGGCTGAGTGTGTGCAAGCAACTTGCGGTATCAAACCACCTGCAGGATACCGAATTTTCTTATGTTTATCCCGACTATGGTTACTTGGAGCCCTACCTCGCTTCCTAGGCACAGATGAGAGTAAAAGTCTCTCCTCCAAACTATCAAATTCTTCCAATAATTAGCAGAAAATTGACGAGAAAAAAGAGCGATTCATCAAACCATGGGCGCAGCCATGACACATACATAATTAGGATAGCCGCTCGCTGATTGGTTTAGCGGATATATCGCTGTATGCATAATTAATCACTTGATGGATATCGCTCTTTGAAGAAAAAGTAAAAATGTGAGCATGCATTAATGATGGTTTTATCGCGTTTTGGTCTGAAATGATTTTTGAATCCTGTCAAGGTATGCCATGGAAAGGTCGCGGCAGTGCTGGTTCCAAAAATTCGAATATGGCATTTATCGCGTTTTGCGATGAAACTCTTCAAATATTTCATTACCCTATTCGGACATAAATCAGACACAAAAGTTATCACACGTGGCGTCCCCCTGAGATCTGTCCAGGGGCCACTGCTCTTCATAAGTTACATTCACGCTCTGGGCCAGATCATTCACTGCTTTAACCTAAATTTCCACGTCTGTGCTGACGACACCCAGGTCTACTTCAGTACCAGCCCCATAAACAACCAATTTTCTAAAACGTAACAGTCACAAGACAGAATTAATTGTCATTGGGTATAAATCTGAACTTAACAAAATTAGACTGATTACCCTCCATTTGTACCACACCACCATCTACCCTTCTCCTCTGGTTTGCAACCTTGGTGTTACCTTTGACCCAATACTATTATTTGATGCACCCATGCGTTCTACATTGAAAACAGCTTTCTTCCTTCTAAAGAATGTTGCATGGCTTAGTCTTTGCCTTTCTAACTTTGCTGCTAAGTCCCTCATTTATGCCTTTATCTCTAGCCGTCTTGATTACTGCAACTCACAAGATCCCCCCTTCTGAATCTTTCCTCATCCCCCCTTCCAAACTTCACAGCTATATTGTGATTTATTTATTAATATTAGCTTTCAGTTTGCAGTAAATTCAGTTTCTTGTTTTTTCATGAAAAAAAAATATGATAAACTATTTTGCCTAGTTTGCCTAATATATTGCCTAGTCCAAGGATGATATCAAAATTGATTTACACACAACTGGTTTATGTACTGTCTGTCTGGCATTAGAAATCGCAGCATTAATACGATAAGGATAAAATTCTCACCTTTTAAAGGGTATGACAGTAAACTTATTCCGGGCCTGCAAGTGGTTCTCCAACTTGCATGGAAACAATTTTGGGGGTTGGTGGTGGGATTGGCACTGCAGTCAACGTAAAACAACTCACAACTTCTCAAATAACACAAATTTTCCGCGGGAGTAGCTCTGCTGCAGCTGCCCGCAGAAAGGCTGCACACACCATGAAGGGGATGGGGAAAGCCTTCAGGAGCCCCATTGAGTCAAAACCATTGGAGACCTAATAGGGTCAGGCCTTTTGGAGATCGGGGCTGGTGTGGTTCTGAGGCATCATCTGCTGAATGGTGGCACTCGGGTCCCAGTTAGAGGAGACCCATCCGTGTATGCACGAGGAACGTCTTGTCTCTCCGGCAAAATGACCATCTTCCTCTTCAGTAAGGGGAGCTCCATAAACCCCACGTTTTAGTGGCAGCACTCTCTGAGGTATGCAGACCGGGGAGTGGCCAGATCTCTGTAGGTGGATATACCTACTTTTGGTGTGGTCAGTCTGACGGCTGCTATACTCAGGGAGTAGCTGTTGCTGTAGCGGATTGGCTCCTTCCGATGGTGTCTGATGTCACTTCTTTTAAAGAGCGTATCATGACACTCAGGCTAAGGAACTCCTTGGGTGTCATATCTGTTGTCTCAGTGTATGCTCCGACCGCGCTGAGTGATGTCTCATCGATGGAGACATTTTACTCGCAACTTCGCCCAGTAGTTGATGGATGCCCACGATGTGACACTCCTCTGGTAATGGGTGACTTCAATGTGACCATTGGCACTGACAGGACTGGCTATGAGTATTGTATCGTTCTCCATGAGTCTGGAGACTGGGGTGAAAATGGCTCCATGTTCCTTGACTTTGCGAAAGGTCAGGGCTTGCGGGTCGCTGGATCCTGGTTCCAACGCCCTGAGCCACATCGTTGCACCTGCTACTGGTGGTGCGGTGAAGGAGATAGATCACATCCTCGTAGGCAGATGCTGGAGGCTCCTGCAGAACTTCTGGGTCTACTGAAGTGCACAGTTTGTGAATTCCAACCACATACTTGTTGCTACTCTAAATATTCAGCTTAGATCCAGTAGGCTACCACCTACTAGGAGAATGAGGCTGGACTTAGCTAGACTCCAAGATTCGGCTGTTTCTGATGAGTTTGTCTGAGGAACTTGCAGACTTGAGTGGAACTGCTGACTATAATGTGATGTGGGAGACCTTCTGTGATAAGACCCTGAAGGTTGCTGAGGGCTGTGTTGGTGTTGCCAGTGTTCTCAGAAGGAGGTGTTTCATCTCGCTGGGTACCCTGGATATTACCGAGAAGAGTCACAATGCACAGCTTGGTGTCAACTCCAGTTTGTGCCGGGAGCTGAGAAGGACAGCTGTGAGGGTTCTGAGGACAGATAAGGAGGTGTTTGTTAGACTACTTTGTGAGCAGGTGACACACCATCTGAGGACTAGTGACCCACGTCCTGCTTAAAGAGGAATCGAAGCATTACACATATCTGAATCTGTTCCTCGGAGACTTGCATTCAGGGCAGGCAATGGAACGGTCCTTATGGATGACACTGCAGTTGTGACCCACTGGGCTGGCTACTTTGAGCAGTTGTTTAAAGTTGACCCTCCAGCTAGGATGTTGGACATCTCTGGGTCTATGGTTCTCGAAACTGATCCTCCGATCAGCTGTGAAACACCCAATCTCACTGAGCTTGCACGGGTGGTGAATCAGCTCGGGGCAGGGAAGGCTGCAGGTATCTGTGGTATCCGGGGTGAACTTCTCCAGGCTGGTGGTAAGGCTGGTGTGTTCTTGCTCCTAATCTGTTCAATGCTTATATGGACTGGGTGTTGAGCAGGGTTGTGGGGTCCAGTGACTGTGGGGCATCCATTGGTGAATAAAGATTTACCGATCTTGACTTTGCCGATGATGCCGTGATCTTAGTGGAGTCAATGGAGGCTTTGATTGGGGCTCTCGAGAGACTGAGCGAGGAGTCTGAGTATGTGGGATTGCTGGTGTCCTAGATAAAGACTAAGATCCAGGCATTTAATGATTTCTAAGGTACAGTCATCGGTAGTGTGTCTGTCTGCGGGAAGAATGTCGACCTTGTCAAGAGATTTACCTACCTCAGCAGCGACATTCATGTCTCTGGTGATTTTTCCTATGAAGTCAACAGAACGGTTGGAAGAGCTTGGGGGGTCATGAGGTCGCTGGAAAGGGGTGTGTGGCACTCCCAATATCTTTGCAAGAGGACAAAGGTCTTTAGTGTTTAGAGTGCTGGTGCTCCCTATCTTGCTGTATGGCTGTGAGACATGGGTACTATCCAGTGAGCCGAGATGAAGACTGGATTCCTTCTGTACTGTCTCACTTCAGAGAATCCTTGGGTACCGCTGGAATGACTTTGTGTGGAATAAGCAGTTGCTGGAGGAGTCCTGAATAAGGCACATTACCTGCATTGTGAGGGAGCCTCAGTTACAGCACTATGGCGATGTGGCGCATTTCCCTGAGGGTGATCCGGCTCGCAGGATCCTCATTACTGAGGACCCAAGTGGCTGGATCAGGCCGAGAGGACACCCACGTAACACCTGGCTGCAGCAGGTGCATGGCCATTTCTGGAGGGACTGGACTGTGTATCTGCCTTGGGGATTGCTGGCCTGGATCCCAAGAAGTTTCGCTGTGTGGTGGGTGCAGCAACACGCTCCATCAGCACATGCTCCCCAACCTGACCTGACCTTTGAAAGGATTAGGAAACAATTTTTTTCATGAATTTCCCATACACCAGTCCTTTTTCAGTTTTGACTGGCCAAAAATACTTGTAAATGTCTAAAATTTATAAGCTTTTAACTTCTTGTCTATCAAGACATGATGTGAACTAGGTAGTTCATGATGTCATAATACTTCAGATCAGGGATGTCACCCACGCTGCAACACTGCAGTGGTAGGAAAAGATGATTTGGTAATGAGTGTGGATCTTGTATACCAGCCTTGTTGAGTTCTTGTTGATATCTGGTGTTATCTAAAGTACTAGATAAAGGAAGATCACCATCAACTGTAGGTGTGTCACTACTGTAATTTGTCATTTTTTTGACCTACAAAATGGTGGAGTAGGGCTTGGAGATCATATTGTCCCTGGGCATGAGCAAGACACATGGTGGGTCTGCCTGCTATTCTCCAGCATTTTCTGCTATGGGTAATACATTGAGAACAGTGTGTTATAATTACATTACCGTTATTACTTATTTTTAATGAATTTATTTTAAATTAAATTACCAAACTATATTGCTATATAGAGTTTTATAATGAGTCCCCAACTTTTCTTTTTTGTAGGTCCTCAAGTAGTATGTGACAGCAGACCTGCTAAAATGCATCATACCATCCCTGGAAAGCCAGGGCCCGCTGGCCTACCTGGGCACCCTGGTTCTCCTGGTGATCCTGGCGTGGTAGGAGGTGAAGGATCAAAGGGTGAGCACCCCTTAAATGAATAGTATTAAGAATAGAGTCTGAGAGTGATGGGAAGAGCAGCGAGAGCGTAGTGCACCCAGTACTTAATATTCGCTGGTCTCCTCATGACAACGTAACAGAGCTGTTGAGTTTAATGGCCACAGACAGCACGGATCTCCTAAGGCTCTTAGTGGTTCACCTTGGTGATATAAATCTGCTGCTGAATGAGCTTTGGTAACTGGTTGAGGAGTCATGTAGGGGGTGAGATTATGTGTCTGATGGGGGGTCACAGCCTCATCAAGGTGTTTTATGTACATGCAGGTATATTAGTTGATGTGTTCTTGCAGGTTTAAAGGGTCATAGAGGTTTGTATGGCCAGCCAGGACAGCAAGGACCTTCTGGACCAGTTGGACCTCCAGGAGATCATGGAAAAAGTGGAGAAAAGGGAGTGCCAGGAGTTCAAGGTCAGCCTGAAGCCAGGGACAACAGTGGCATTGTCCTGTGCCTGTGACCATTGAGAATTATGGATAGCAGATGAGATTTGTAGACTTTTATTTTGTTTTTTGCTGGATTCAGGTGCCACTGGTCAGGAGGGTGATCCTGGATATCCAGGCCCATCTAAGAGTGTTAGCTCTGGGTTCCTGTTGGTGCTGCATAGCCAATCAGAGGTCATCCCAGCATGCCCATTCGATATGAAAATATTATGGAGTGGTTATAGTCTATCCTATCTGCAACTCCAAGGGAAAATACACACAATGGACCTGGGTATGTTTATTAAGGTGAACATGTATACTCCATAAAAATGAGGTTACTCTCACTAGTGGTGTGATGGCTTGTTAACATGGCTATGCATCTAAGACTGAGCTGACTATAGTCATCATTCCTAGGTCAGACTGGGTCGTGTTTGAGAGTCTTTAGCACCATGCCATTCTCCGTTTGCAATATGGGCACTTGTACCTATGCTGAGCGCAACGACAAGTCCTACTGGCTAGCCAGCACAGCACCGATGCCCATGACACCAACATCTGGGGCACAGATCCAGCAGCACATCAGCCGCTGTGTCGTATGTGAGACACGATCACCCATGTTTGCTATGCACAGCCAGGATACATCTAGCCCACTTTGTCCCTCTGGCTGGCTGACACTGTGGAGAGGATACTCCTTCCTCATGGTAAGTATGGTCAAGGTTTCTATTTTGCACTCATGGTGTTAATGCATTTTTAAAGTAAATTAATGGTAAAATGTTGTAATTTCCTAAATATACCAGTTCAGGCATGATTTTTACGAGAGTATATCTTGCTGAAAGTGTCTTTGATATGCATTTCAGCACACAAGTGGAGGCGATATTGGTGCTGGGCAGGCTCTGATGTCGCCAGGAAGTTGTTTGAAGGATTTCCGTACCCAGCCAGTAATTGAGTGCCAAGGGGAACGCGGCACCTGCAGCTACTTCACCATGGGCTTTAGCTTCTGGTTGACCCGTGTGGATGAACTGGGACAATCAGGACTCGACAAGTCACTGGAAATACTCAAGGATGAGATGCAGCAGCGCCAGCATGCTGGCCAGTGCAGCGTCTGCATGAAACAGTGACACTTCCATCACCTGAGCCCTACACGCCGCATTTGCTTGCAGAAATGCACTACAGTTTATTAGATCATCTAGGAAAATACATTTAAGAAACTCTGAGATATTTCAGATAACTCGTTTGAATGCACACATAGAACACAGTTACAGTACACAAAATATTCCACAGAAGAAATTCAAAACAGATTCTAGTAAAATAATGTTTTTAATTGGCTTAAAATTGCTAAATGAAGGTACCCAAAACTTACATTTATTTAACAGATGGAGGGGCATGAACCTCACACTACCAAGGTAATCACTTGGTTAGTTAACGGATATGAAAAACTAAAAACGTACTTTAATCCATATATTTTATCAATATTGTTTTTTTTTTTTTGAGAACATGCACTTTTCAAGTATTCAAAAATATGCCACTGCTCTAGATATTGGAATTGTACAGAATTTGTTTTAAGAATTCATAATGCTTTGACACTGTCAAAAAATGGAGTACCAATTTGTACCATTTTGGCGTACATTAATGTTTGTATTTTGATCCATTTCTGTACCTTAAAAAACTAGAAGGTATATGTACCTACAGTTAGGGCACAATTGGCACACCCTTGAGGGTACAGCCCCAGTGACAAGAAAATGTACTCTTTTTTTCTGATAATCAACCATCATACAATTGCCTTTCTTATAGAGTTACATTACATTTAACTTTAAATAAAAAAAATTACATTTATATTAAAGAGTCTGTGTTGAGTTCAAAGAAGTGTAACTAAGAAATATGTCCATATCACAAAGGGTAGAATTAAAAAAGCAGATAAGTTGGGTAACATGACTGCAAAATTATGCCCAACCAAATGTTTGAATAAACAAGCAATACTCACTGTAATTTAAAGTGAGATGTCAATGGTCAGTAGTTGTTTGCAATTTATGTTATGCTACTGTTCACCATAGAACCCACAGTAAAAACATTATAGTTCTATTGAACAAAATATTTTATTGATTTTGTATTAACTGCTTAACTATATGTGGTATGTTGTAGAGCATTTGCACAATTTACGTTATGTCTGTAACACAAATATTTATTTAGGTATAACTTATGTTGGTGATAGTGGTGAAAGCATATCAGTTCTACCCAGAATAAGAATTGAGTTTATCTGTTCTGTGTCAGGAGCAAGTCATAATTCTCTTTAAGTTAATAAAAATCCACTCTATTTTGTTCAAGCCAGACATTTGGTGAACATGGATCTTCAGGACCTTATTCCTCTGTTTCACAGTCAGGTGCTCCTCATTGTTCAAACTACATCCAGGTGCAGGTTGTTCCTCTTTACAGCACTCTAGGCCAAAAACAGGAACACACACACATCCCCACAAATTCAACACAGGTTTATAACGGTACCTCATGAGTGATGGTAAGAAGGAAAGATTGGTCAATTGTTCAATGGATTCAGTGACTGAAGACACTGGATAACTATAACAATGCCACCAGAATGGATCCCAAGGCAGCTGTTCTAGGTTTTGTCGAAAAAGGCAGAAGCCACACAGCAGACCCGGGTCACACTGTGGGCAATACAGCTGGTTTGGGAACATCCAGGAATCCCCGTAAACAGCAATAGTCTGTAGCCATGGAAAGAGAGGGCTGGTTTGAACTGCTTGACATGCTGCTACTGTGACTCTTACCAGGAAATACAGTGGAAAAATTAGGTAATGTTTGTGTCACTGTAACCTCAATACTTGAGTGGGGATGCCAGTCTACGGTAGGGCAGCTATACACTATGAGTAATTTAGAAACACAGATTTCCTACCTGCTGAGTGATCGTGCCACTAATAACTCTGCTCTCCACTCTTCAGAAGTGTTGCTTTAACATCAGTGCTGCATTCTGATACTAAAGAAATGGATTTTATATCTAAACAGGGAGCAACTTCTGAATCTTTCACTTAAAACAAACAACCAGACATCAGTGACCCAAAATAGAATTTTATATTATATGGCATTATCTTGCACAACAAAGTTATTTCCAATAAGGCAAAACTCACCACAGAGCACTTTATGAACTGTATTAAAAGTAATCAGTCTTGTCATATCTTCACTTACTAGTAACATTTTTATTTTTTTAATCCAAAAATATCTTAGATTTTCCATCACGTAGACTGATAAATAAAAATCCCCTTTATTTAAACCACACAGAGACTCTTTAGAATGTAATTTTTAAAACAGTGAAATGTTATATAGCTGACAGTAATTGCCTATAATAATATTAAATATCAGTAACTGATCACTGATCAAATCTCTGTAGCCGCCGCTGTCGGAGCTCCTCTGCATTCACAAATCCATGCAGCATTCTGTCGTGTACAGCACCCCCTGCAAATAACAGTGAAATGATCATACAGCATTTTACTGTAACTCCACATAATCAGATAGTAAGGCACCCACAAAGGAAAGTACTTTATTGGCACAACTGGCAGTTCTGATTTTCAGAAAGAAAAAAAAATCAGGAAATAATTGGGAAAGAAGAGCATAGTAAGCACTTTATGATGAGAGCGAATGCCGAGCCGCTCACCTCTCTCTCTCAGGCTGGCACTGATAGCCTCCTCATACTGCTCCTCTTCAGAGAGACCACCTGTGTAGGCGTGGAGCTCCGGGTTTGGCTGGGGCCATGCACTTTGGCCACTGCGTCCTAAGTACAGACATTTATTTATGTACATTGAAATATGAAATATGCTGAAAATGTACATTTGAACTAATGGACCTTTTTAATCGCAGCCAAATGATAAAATAAAAACAGAACAGGATGGTGAGATATAATTACATCTCACCAAACCACCAGCTGCACAGCACACATACCTGAATATCTGTAGTACTGTCTTCCTGCATTAGACTGATCTGGTGTCAAAAACCCTATGAAGTATAACATGAAACGTTAATGCTTGTGAAGCCCTTTGGATTTAGCACAAATGCTTCATCACTTTGAGGCAAGGTTCAAAAGGCCATCGCATTCATCAAAGCCAACTAAAGCATACCATACTATGGTACTAAACAACAGTGGTAACATCTCATATGAGTTAAGCATTTTATATACGATGCTGTGCAAAACTAAATGTTTAAAGCTATTTATCTGGATAGAAAGTGTATATTTGCTTACTTTAACATTAGGACGTATGCAAATAAAAAGAAACAATATAAACTAACAAGAAATTGTTCTGCTCACCAAAAAGTTACTGATATCTTGTTGGATGGTGAGAAGAACACTAATCCAAAACTCTCCTCAGGGGCACCCCAACCATTCTATGTAATTGCAAAATTTTATCACCAGCTCAATTAATAAATTGAGTTATTTAAACAAGGTATACTAGTGGTCATGTTACCAAATATATGGATGAATTGGATAGTTGTTGAAAATATTGGGGTGACTTTAGGAGAGGTTTTGAAACTACATGAACAGCATTCATGAACATCATTTAAACATAATTTTCTTTATTTGCCTAAGACTTTTACATAGTACTGTATATGTTAAATATACAAAGTTTAGGCATATGCATGTCACAGAAAAAATCAACTAATATTACAACAATAAAAAACCAGAGACGTGGCAAATGTAATGCAAACATCCATAAATCCACCCATTCATTTTCTATAACTGCTAATCCTATTCAGGGGGTCCACAGCCTATCCCAGAATCTACAGGTGTAGGCAGGGACCAACCCACGATGGGGCAACGACCCATTGCAGAGCACAATCATACTCACTCACCCATGCACACCTATGGGCAATTTGGACACTTCAGTATATTTTTGGACTGAGCGGGGAAACAGGAGGAAACTACCACGACATCAAAGGCACTTTCAAGGCAATACTGCGAAGATACAAACTCCACACACGGAGCCATGGCGGAGTCTCGTATGAGGCAACAGGGCTACCCACTGCGCCACCATGAAACCCCTAATGCAAACACAATATACATATTTACTGAAGGCATTTAAGAGTAAAAAAAAAAAAAGTGGCATACCTGCAAATGTCTGCATTGTCACCTTTAGAGGACCTTTGACATAAAGAAGCCCTACCAGGATCCCTGCCAAGTGTCCAATAAAAGATGTACTGAAAGAGATCAATATTACCTGTGAGTCCATAAACACAAAGAAGCATGCAAGCCTGCCTTGCAAACATGCAACACTCATCTAAATAAGATATGCTTCCACTTGTCAATAATAACAAACTCCTGCAGTAAATGGGCTAAGTGTGCTGGCCAGGGCATCGCCATGTGGCCTCCCATGATTCACACCCTAAGGGCAATTTAGAGACACTAATTCACATAAGTGAGCTGTCAAACTGTGGGAGGAAACCTTCACCTACATGGGAAGCACAAGTAAACATCTGACACATGCCATCATCACCATGCCATCAGTTTTTTCCCAACCCAAACACACTCCAACTCACCCTGGTGAAAGAAGATGGATGAGAACAAGTTCAACCCAACAAGCTATCTGATTGGATACAGGTATGCCCATCAAGTTGGTGACACCACCTGGATAGTAATAGTTATTAATCACTTTCAAGGCAAACAGTACTCCTGAAAAACAATGCAAAAATAAGTTACGTTAATGTGAATTATTGATATATTGCTGAAATACTGAAAGAAATTAAAGCAGATTATCAAACTTTTAAACCACGTTAGAACTCAATATATACTAAATAGATACTAAAAAAAATTTACCAGTCCCCTGCCCTTACACGCATAGAAGTCTATGAGCATGTAATGCTACTGCAGTCTAGAGGAGAAAATTATAGTCGACACTCATTCAATTTAAAATAGATTAGACCACATTGCTTAATAAAGAAATACATTTTGAAATTAGCTATATGAAATTCAACAGAATACAGCTATTCATAAATATTAAAGACATTGTTTCAAAAGCATGCTTGCTAAGACACAGACATTAAGTAAGTGGCATATACCATGACTGTAGTCAAGTTATCCTATCCCAAATCATGAGAGGTGTAATCCAAGTCTGAGCTAGATATACAAGCATACTCAGCAGGCCCGTAGCCAGAAGTAAATTTTGGAGGGTGTCACGATAGATTTGATAGATTTTGCATACAGGGGGAGGAGTCCAATTTTGAGGGGTTTTATTAACTGGTGGCTAAGTGCTTCAATAGTAACAAATAAATTGGTTTTTTTTGGGGAGGGGTGGGGCTCAAACCTATTACTGTACTACGTGGCTAAGTCTCTGATAGATAATATTCATAATTTACAATATATGCATCTTAGGACAACTCACACAATCCATGTATGTAAAATTACATTTCAACTGTACGACCTGTCTGTCAGAACAGAACTAGAGATGCACCAATCGACTGGCCAGGGACCGGAATTGGCTCATGTCGTTAACATGGAAGTTCTTCACTGTGAGATAAATCACAAACCTTGCAATTAGTAATACATGCAAAGCCAAAATAAACTGTAGGGGAACCACCACGAAAACGTGGTGAAACACTGCAGATAAACTTTAAACTGATTAAACTAATTATTAAACATATACTAGATCTTGAAAAGGAATAATCATTTACATTACAAAGGTAGCTAAGGTTTTTTTTTCCTATGACAAAGTAAAAACGTTTTAGTGAAATGTTGCTATAATGTCCATACATTATGTAACCTATGGGCTTTTTTTAAGACGAGTAAAACATTTTAAAAAGGTCAATGTTGTGGAATCTGGGGAATTTGAACATTCTGGAAAATTACATGTGACTGATTTGTTATTTAGGCCTTTATCTGTTGCACCTGCTCTTGTTTTGTAAAGTCAAATACGTCAGATAAAATTGGCTGTACAGCAACTCATTTTCAGTTAATTGTTATTTGTACCTCTTTAGAGTCACAGAGCACTTTATTTTGAGACTTGTTTAAGTAAGAGAAGATCCTGCAACTTAGAGCAGTTTGGGGGAAATTGTGAAGTTAAATTTTTTATTATGAAAATAGAATTCAGCATTGAGGAAAAGTTGATTTTTTTTGTTTATGCTATCAGTTACAGTTCTTAGAAAGAAAATCGGAACCAGTAAATGTTCGGTATCGGCAGGTCACACTTGAAAAGAAAATCAAAAACTGGAATCGGCTAAGAAAATTGAAATTGGTGCATCTCTTAATAGAACCCAGTCATAGATTGGGGACAGTCTGTACTGCATAGTAAAGAACACAGGACTCAGTTCATTATTAGTGTTATGATGTAGTTCTATTTTTGATTTAATTTTTCATATTCATTTTTAGTGTGCAAATGAGCATCAGTTAGGTTTTGTCATTCAGACAGGTCAACATGCACATTGCCTTGTTTGGTTTACAGCTGTGCTTAAAGGAGCCCTATTATTAATGTTCACTGTTCATATTTTTCTTTTTGATGTTTACTAGAATAGATTTGCATACTTCAATATTCCAAAAAACACGTTATATTTCTCATACTGGATATCTCTATTCATCCTGTATGAAACACTGTTAGAACTTTAAGCCACACCCCCAATGAGCTCAGTGCTCTGCTTGGTCAGATTGCCTTTTTTCTCAACCCAACAGGGCACACATACACACATCCCTGGCTCACCCCCGTAGCTTCTGGGATAGGCTCCGGACCACCGCAACCCTACACAAGGGTCAAGTGGGTACAGGACATGGACTGATGGGTGGGTTTTATTCTAGTGGTGATCTAAAAATTGCAATGATTTGTAACTGAACTGATCCCCCGGCCACTCATAATAAGCATCAGTAGTTACATTTAGCAGGCTAACAGGTTCTCATATTTTAAAATAAGCTGTTAATGCGTGATGCATGGACTTTAGCTGTCCTTTAAAGATTAAAGATCATAATGTTACAAAGAACTGAATCCAAAACCAAGTATTAGTCATGAAATGAACAGGTTCAGTGCAAGTCTAAGCCGCACATGTCTTTTTACAACCCAGGTATACACAATAAATCAGCCCATAATCTATCAATTCTTAATTATAGCTTAATTATAAAACTCTTTTCTAATGTTTCTTAAACCAAAAGCCACGGGCAAATACACCACCTGAAAATCCAATCGCACACTGCAAGCTGTAGGAAGGGTCTTGTGTGAGCTCAGAGAGACCCATGGCCAGGAGCAGGTACACCACTCCTGTGGTCAAGGCGGCCGTAATTAACAGGTAAGAAAACCAGGCCCCACCCAGCCTGCGCTCCAGACGCGAGCCCTTCCAGAGAAGTGACACCATGTTGAAGTAGAGATGCCAGTCATCCGCATGGTGCAGGGGAGCGAGAAGCAGACGCCGCCAATCCCTGTTCCAGCAGGCCTGCTGCACACTGACACAAGCTTGAATGGGTGATGCCAGGGGGGCCAAGAAGAGGTAAATGTTCAGTGCGAGAACAGCCAGTGTAACAGGCGGGATGTTATCAAGGCCCATCTGCAGCAGCTGGTAACCCAGCAGGAGCAGGCCCAAGTGCTCTCCTCTCTGACGAGGCCTCATGTCATCACACCTAGGAAAAAACAATGTATCTAAGTAGAATGACATCCTAACACCAAGCAACAGAGCACAATACCGTTGCAAAGTGGCTTGGAACACAACCATGAAGAAACAGATACACACAAAAAAGTCCATTCTCATACATATACACATAACAATAAGAGCAGAAAGCTTGCATTTGTGTGTGTGTGTGTGTGTGTGGTGGGGGATTGTATCAGTCAATATTGGTCCAAAAGCTTCAAGTGTCAGCTAAAAAGCTGAAGATGAGGAGGAATTACACCTTTCAGCACAACAATGACCTCAAACATCCATAGTTTCTTCAGCACGTCCTAGCCACCAATTTTTATCATATACAGCCATGACATAACCTTTGATGCTTGAAAAGTCAAGTGATTCCCTAAGCGTGCACTTACACTGGACCGATTTACACACCTCTCTCACCTCTGATGAATGCAGGGCATTTATTAACAATATTTACTAGCCATGTGGGGCTTTTCAATAGTATGGCAAGTACAGGTGTCTGCAATGACATTAATGAAGCTTCCATTAAATTTCATTGTTGCATAATTGTAACCTTAATTAATGATATTACTTACCCCCTGTGCTTGTTATATTATTTCATGTCAGTTTGGCTGCCATTAAAAAGGCCCATTAGTGATATGAAACCACATGATGCTACCTTTAAGTCAAGATATCTCAGCAACACCTCAAAAACCAAAGACCAAATTTTCTGGAGATGTTCATTACATTATGATCTAGCTTTACAAAAAAATTGATCAATTTTGAAACAGATTTTTTTGTTATTGAATGTTTTATATTTTAATCAGTTATTACATAGTAATTATTCAAATGTTTGTCTTTAAGTTAGTCTTCTGAAACATGGAAAGTCAGTTTTAAACTTGCCCATTTTTATTTTCATAAAAATGGCACATCCCACTGGTTCCGCTCCCTCTGTTTCTATGCCTCCCTGCCTTAATCAAACACACACGGAAATGAAGAAAATGTAAGCACCAATACAATTAAACCCGGCACTTTTTTGGACCGTGGGGGGAAATTGTAAGTGCCGAAGGAAACACACGTGACATCCACAATCCGGAACAGAAAGTAAATAAACAGCTACAGTGTAAAGAAGCAACGGAATAAGTGTTGCGCTTTCTTAATATTGTAAGACATTACACAGAGGTACCTGAAATGCTTTCTATGTATCAAAATGCTTCACTCATATTTCAGTACTGTTAGATACACGTATTTGATTAATGTTGAATAAAAATGATGAATCACACTACAGCTCAATCGGTAGTTCAATATAAAACACGCAGTATTCGTCTAATAATTCATCTATTCATTTGTGCTGTTTTTACACCTAGAATAATGTATAGGAACACACTGAAATCTTACATCCATTTCTTCACATGAAGTACGTATTTTACTTAAGCGGACGTTAGTATTTGTGTAAAGCGAGGTTTTTCATTTCTGTTTCTGATGATATGCAGGGTGGCCGATCTTCGGGAGCAGGAATGAACAGCCCTCATGTAGAGCACACTGCACATTTGTGCAGACACACTGTACTTTTGTTACTCAGTGGAAAACCATATGCACCTCGAAAGCGTAATTTCATGATACGTTACTTTTCTAGAAAAAAAACTTAAGATAAATAGTTTTAGCTCGCTTAGCTGTTGCGGACATGGAGCTCGACAACTGTCACAGTAACAGTTAAAGTATGAAACCATTTCTTGAATATATAACTTTTTATGACTCACCAGATGTTGAGCGTTGTTGGCTAGCTGTAACTACTGTATGCTGGCGCTTTCTTAAGTATTAGTAGGTCTCCTAATTTGTTTACTTCTGAGAAAATTGCAGCTGCTAAAGTAACGTAGCAGGTAATGAAGATATGAAAAAGACCACTGGATTGCATACCGATTAAACGATTTTGAAATTGAATTTCATCCGATGTCGTAATTTCTTACCCCAAAAGTAAAACTAAGAATGACGAAGTGATCACGTGTGTCTGAAAGACGTGTCACGCAAGGACATATTAGACTGCAAAAATAAAGCAGTTAGCAAAATTGTAATGAGGTGTCAACGCCGCAATATATTCTAGGGTTTAAAGGGCTAAATGTTAAGTGTCATTCATTTTACACATTTAAAATAAGTGGCTAAATTACATTTAAAAAAAAAAATGTCCATCTTAGGTCCATCGTCAGTTCGAAATATGTCGAACAGGCAACTCGTACAACTTATTTAAGTAACTTAAGAGATTTTATTTGAGACATTATGGCATCATTATTAATATAATTTCCATGTACAATTTGAAGGTACTACACACCTTGAGAGCAGAAGTTGTACAATTTGCCTCTAAAATGAATTAACTAGGTTTTTACGTCTGTGGGATTATTACCATACATGAGAAATCTTACAGTGTTATTAGCTATAAAAGCTAAAGAAGATCACCAGAATGATGCCCAGGAAAACACTAGCGTTATCAACTTTTTGATGGACAGCAAGGTGTTTGTAAGGTCTAAGTATCACAGCAAGACAGTTGGCACCATGTATATGTGAACCATAAGTGCTTGCAGGTGTTTTATGGTAGCTATACATGCTTTCTTAGACTGCAATGCATGCAGGAAAAGCATCTGAAAGCATTGTATTGAATTATTTCTTGTACATCCCATACAGAATAAGAGCAAGAGACAGGTCTTCAATATTAGTTCTAGATGGAGGCTTCATGTAAATAAATCAAGTTTTAACTTAGTATCCATCCATCCATCTTCCATAACCACTTACCCAGTACAGGGTAACAGTAAATCATACATAAACAAAGTTTTCAATTTGCACCTAGTTTGGGGGCTATACAGTGGATATGCAAAGTGTACAAACCCCTGTTAAAATGCCAGGTTTTATGATGTAAAAAAATAAGACCACGATAAAACAATTCAAAAGTTTTTTCACCTTTAATGTGACTTGTAACCTGTACATTTCAATTGAAAATCTGTTGGGGTAAAACATAAAACAAATTTTAAAAGTATAATAAGCTGGGGGCGGTGGTGCAGTGGTTAGCACTGTTGCCTCACACCTCTAGGACCTGGGTTCGAGTCTCCGCCTGGGTCACATGTGTGCAGAGTTTGTATGTTCTCTCCATGTTGTCATGGGGTTTCCTCTAGATACTCCAGTTTCCCCCCACAGTCCAAAAACATGCTGAGGCTAATTGGAGTTATTAAATTGCCCATAGGAATGCATGTGTGAGTGTGCCCTGTGATAGGCTGGCCCCCCATCCTGGGTTGTTCCCTGCCTCGTGCCCATTTTTTCCGGGATAGGCTCCGGACCCCCCGCGACCCAGTAGGATAAGCGGTTTGGAAAATGGATGGATGCATGAACTCCCTTAAACTAATACTTTGTTGAAGCACCTTTTGATTTAATTACAGCATTCAGTCTTTTTGGATATACTTGTCATCAATTAACGTGACTCTGATTAACTCAAATGAAGTTCAACTGTCCTAGTAGGATTTTTCTGACATTTACTCAGTTGCATCCTATTGCAAATCTATGGTTTGCAGAGAGCTACCAAAGCGTCAAAAGGATCTCATTATTGAAAGTATCAGTCAGGAGCAGCATACAAAAAAGAAATTCCATGACATTAGATATACCATGGAACACACTGAAGACAGTAATCAAGAAGTAGAGAAAATATGGGACATAATTGAGAACTGTATATCTATCCAAAATTGATGAAAAGACAAGACGAAAACTGGTCAGGGAGGCTGCCAAGAGGCCTACAGCAACACTGAAGGAGCTACAGGAATTTCTGACAAGTACTGGTTGTGTACTTCATGTGACAACAACCTTCCATATTCTCCATAGATCTGGACTATGAGGTAGGGGTGCAAGATGAAACACTTTTCTTACAAAGAAAAGCATCCAGGCCCACCTAAATTTTGTGTTAGGGTCTGATGAAACCAAGCTTGAAATTTTTTACCAGAATTCCAAAAGGAATGTTGGGGCAAAAACAACACTGCGCATCACAAAAAGAGCATCATACCCACAGTGAAGTATGGTGGTGGCAGCATGATGCTTTGGGGTTGTTTGTTCTCGTCAGCTGGAACTGGGGCTTTAGTCAAGGTGTTGGGAATCGTGACCATGCCCAGATCCGATCCAGAGGTAGCATAAGCTTTGGAACGGATCTGCAAAACTGACCCGGATCGGAGTCCACTTGCACAGTGGAACGGATCCAGAACAGATAATGATCACAGATCCAGAAGGTATCTGGCCCGGACCCTATCCGGATCCACTCATTAAGCGCCTCATCCGGCTTGGATCCGGTTTGGACCCGTTAATAAAGCAACTCATCTGGCCCGGATCCAGTTTGGACCCGTTTATGATACCCGTATCTGATCTGGACTCATTTGGTCCAGGACCTTAATTTATAAAGGATTAATTGACAAAAGTAGCTACAGACAAAAACTTAATTGCTTATCAACTATATAGATTGTTCTATAAAAGTCAGAACACCTCCCACCAGTTTAACTTTAAACACATTAAAATTCTTTTTATGGTGAAGCAGCAAAAGCAGTAAAATTGGGTTAATATTAGCAGGAAATGTCCCTTGAAATGGGGGAGTCCTCCCTTGGGGAAGGACATCAAGTTACTTGGGATCTTCTTCATAAGCACTGTCAGAATAATGGATACAGTCATGGTACATTTTTGTTCTCCAAGGTAAAATCATAATTGTACCCCCAAATGTACAAAAATATTCTTAAATTAGACTAAAAGGTAAATTTACCTATACCTAGGGTACAGTTAGCAAACCCTTGAGGGTACAGCCACAGTGACGAATAATTGTACCCTCAAAGTTACAAAGTTTACTTTTCTTTATGACCATGAGTACAATGGACAGGTACGTAGGTTTGGAGCTAACAGCTGGTAAAGAGCTTTGAGTAATGATTGAAACATCAAGGCTGTGATTACAAAAGGCTGAAATTTGGGTTTAGGACCTTCATATAGAGCTGTGTTCCTTCAGATTTGAGAGAAGTCAGATGAAGTAACTCAAAAATCTTATGAGATACCACCTGACAGATAACCAATAGAGCAGCTCTATTCAAGTGCCACAGAGTGAAAGCCCTGGTGCAAAGCCAAGACACAGTAGAGGAATTATATCACCTAGCTCAAAAATGATCTTGAGTCTGGGGTCTTTTATTTATTACAATTGGCCCTGGTGGCACAAGGTCTTAAACCAGACGATATCCTTTTCTTATATCACCTTTACCCTTTCTGATGCTGTATGCGTTCTTTGTCCTAACACGTGCTGCTTTCAAAGGAATCGCCCTCCAAGCGTGTAAATTTCTTTTCGGAACAGTAGGCGGCAGCAACGACTAGACAATGCCGGTAAGCTTCAGTAAGTCAGACGCCTGACTAGCTCATTCATCTCCAACCTTTTAACAGTTATTGTTAGTAAAACTGCTAAAACAGAAACAAAACCAAACCCAAATGGCTCGTTAAAGAGTGGTACGACAGAGTTTGTTTTCTTTTTATTAATTCATGATAACTGATAAAATATAACCACTGGGATTCGTTTGATATTTTCCATTGATCTACTATATCGGCTTTGAATAACCCGAGACGGGTACACACACTATTCACACATACACGGACGATTCAGCAACTCCATTTCACCTTAACATGTTTTCGAACTGTGAGAAAAAACCGGAGCACACTCCACGACGAAATGAGGACACCAAAACCCCGGTCCCAGGGTTGTGACGTGCTAACCACTACACCGCCATGCCACTCTTTGATATTTTCCAAAGACAATACAATCGACACCACATACATTTGGCTATGGCTTGTGAGATTCCCTGTCCAATGCATGTGCTTGTTCGCCTCCCAAAGTGCATCATTTGCTAGAATAATCATCAGTTAATACGTACAGAAATGAACAGACGTAAAATATAAATTGACATCCGAGTATACAGGCATTAAAACTGTACTTTAAAACTATTACATCGTGAGTGTCTAGAGGATTTGACGAGTCAACGGCCCAGGTTGTTGTTCTGTTTAGCCACACCCCAGCAAATGTAAAAACCGCAATAATTTACAAACGCTATTTAAAAAAATAACACTTCTATTGTAGGCGAACCGAACCTTCACCTATTACATCGCCTCAAGCTCCATCTAACTTTCAAAGGACCTATTTTGGGGGGGGGGTTCTAGTGGAATGACGTGACGCTTGTCCAATGAGAGCGCCGAATAGCTCTAAAGAAAGTAGCGCTCTCAGATTTGGGATTCCTGATTATGGGGTGGGGCGGGGCGCGCCCGCTTGATGTTATGGCAAGCTAGGTTGCATTCGTCCGTGAACTGTCCACGCATCGAGTCGTCACGTGTTACTCTTACAGCACGAGCTGGAGCAGTAGGCATGATTGTCTTCACTCTAACACAAGACGTAGCACCTTGTTTTGGTACATATTGGACAAGTGAAATGACTGGAAAACGGATACCACGTCGTACTCGGATGGGCTACTGATTTTGGAGACCTGCAAGTATTTAGCAAAAAATTCTTCATGCATTTGTTTTGATTCTATTTCCGTGATTAGAGAATATTGGCTGGATTGTCTTGCTAAATAAATGGGGTCGCACATATGCGATTCTTTCTTTGATAGTAAATGTACGATTTTCGACATAACTGGGGGTGCGTTTCAGGTTTTTCTCCCACCCTACTCAGGATTTACAAAATTCGACCGAGTTTTTTATATGAGTTTTTTTTTTCTCTAATGAATTGAAGATGAAAAACTCTACTATAAGAAATGAACTATACGGGAGGTCTTCATATCCGTGCTGACGGTTTATTTGGCTCTGCGTTGTGAGCATGTAATTGAGGCAAGGCGATGGCTTTTTAAATCTGTAAACATTGTTAAATTAAGTCGTGCACGAGTTTGAATTAATATAAAATATTTAAAAGTTTAAAGGTGTTTTAGCAACATGGCAAGTCCAGTTAGAGAGCAGGGTTGTTTTTCAGACGTGAGAAAGGTGGGCTATTTAAGGAAGCCTAAAAGCATGCACAAGAGATTTTTTGTTCTGCGGATTGCCACTGTATCGGGACCTTCTAGACTGGAATATTATGAAAATGAGAAAAAATGGAACCAGAAGTCTGGGGCTCCCAAAAGGTCAATTTTACTACATAACTGCTTTAATATTAACAAAAGAGTAGATTCCAAAAACAAGTATTTAATTGCTCTGTACACTAAGGATGAGTATTTTGCAGTTGCAGCTGATAGTGAACAAGAGCAGGATCTATGGTATGAGGCATTAGTGGACCTGCATAACAGAGGGAAGATCTATGCACCTTTTGGGAACAGCATAACTGTGGAGGACTATGGAGAGGCCACCCCCGGACCGGCATTCAAAGAAGTCTGGCAAGTTATTTTAAAACCCAAGGGCTTAGGACAAATAAAGAATTTGGTTGGGATTTACAGACTGTGTCTGACAAATAAAACAATCAGCTTTGTGAAACTTAACTCGGATGCTGCAGCTGTTGTGCTTCAGTTAATGAACATTAGGCGCTGTGGTCACTCTGAGAATTTTTTTTTCATAGAAGTAGGACGATCTGCTGTTACAGGACCGGGAGAGTTTTGGATGCAGGTGGATGACTCTGTTGTTGCACAAAATATGCACGAAACAATCTTGGAGGCAATGAAAGCTATGAGTGAAGAGTTTCGTCCTCGGAGTAAAAGTCAGTCCTCCTCCAACTGTTCCAATCCCATTTCTGTTCCACTGAGAAGGCATCATCACAACAACCCACCCCCCAGCCAGGTAGGACTCAGCCGAAGGTCCCGGGCAGAGAGCCTCACAGCCGGTTCACCTGCCTTTTCAGGAAAACACAGTCACTCTTTTAGGGTGCGGGCTTCCAGTGATGGCGAGGGAACCATGTCCCGCCCTGCATCAATGGATGGGAGTCCAGGAAGTCCGATTATTGCCCGGACCCGCCCTCACTGCCCTAGAGGTTCCTCTAGGCTCCACCCACCTCTCAGCCATAGTCGCTCCACCCCCATGTCTGCTGCCTGCTGTTCCCCTTCTGCTACTAGTCCAGTCAGCCTTTCATCCAGCAGTACTAGTGGCCATGGTTCTACCTCTGATGGCTTATACCCACGTCGCTCCAGCACCTCAGTTTCTAGGTCTCCTAGTGATGGGGACTTCATCTCTTCTGACGAATACGGATCAAGCCCCTGTGACTTCAGGGGCTCATTTCATAGTGTCACGCCAGATTCCATAGAGCACACACCTCCTGCCAGAGAGGAGGAACTCAGTAGCTACATATGTATGGCAGCAGCTGGCCTGCAGTTGAATGGATATGGTGGACATGTTCAGTCTTGTTGTTCAGAGACTTGCACAGCGGAGCCAGAGAAAGGCTTCAGGAAGAGGACACACTCTTCAGGTACCTTAGTCAAGACTACCTGTGACCAGAAGAACCACTCTCAGGATTCTGCAGGTTCATATACAGTAATGATGCCAATGCACCAGTGCATTAGAATGCCCATCGATCGACAATCAGCATTTGTAGCCACAGATTCATACCCTGAGCAGGATCTTCAAACAGATGCTAGTGCTTTAGGTCACAAGGACGATGGGTATATGCCCATGTCCCCAGGTGTGGTGCCTCAGCCTTCTAAAAGTAATGAGTACATGCCCATGAGCCCCCGAAATGTGTCGGCACCTCAGCAAATTATCAGTCCCCATCCTGTCTCCATAATGGACTCAGATGGCTATATGATGATGTCACCCAGTGGAAGTTGTTCCCCAGAGACAAAGTACAGCAAAATCTGGACTAATGGGACCAATCCCAAACTCTCAGTGGAGAGTAACAATGGAGAGGTGGCCTATGGAGATTATATGAACATGTATCCAGCTAGTTACTCCAACAAAAGTACTCTGGCAGACTGTTGCTTCCACCCATTGGAGGAGCCATGCAATCCTCATAATTCTTACCACTCCCTGCCTCGCTCTTTTAGGCATGGTGATAGACAACACCATCAGACACCCCAGCCCTTGTCTGTCATTTCTGTCCAGTTGGAAGAATCTTCCTCTTCCTCTACTAGTAGTGACAGTCTCGGGGGACGAAATGGTGGGAAACAAATAGTCACACCCAGAAAAGTAGAATTTTTAGGCCAACCAAAACGACCAACTCGCCTCTTTCTAGAAAACTGCAAAGCCAGTACGCTTCCACGTGCCAGGGAAAACACCTTCCCAAATGAACCTAAAAGCCCAGGAGAATATGTCCACATTGAGTTCAATGATCAGTCCTCTACAGCAAGTCTGGTGTCCATCCTACCTGGGTTTTTAGATGGTAGCTCTGAGAGATCTGAGCAACAATCTTCTGAGTACATGAATACAGAACTTGGTTCTAGCCGTAATCTTAGCCGTTCAGACAAAGTATTGACTTCTGCAGATCAGTCAGCTATTGTAGAAGCTCCTTCCCTTTCTGATTTTGACAGTGATGACTTACAGGGCTGTGAGTATGTCAGTATGCAGTTGAGATCAACTTGTGTGAACCACGCTGAGGAACATCTGATTCTCAGAAACCCAAAAATTGGTGGATCTGCTCCTGAAGCTCCATCAAACATCATATCACCCACACACGAAGGTGTAGCATTGAATGGGTTTCCTGGAATAATGAACCAAACATCTGGCTCACGTGGTTTCACCAGAGTGAGTTCCAGCTCCAACCAAAAGCAGGGTACCAGAGTCATTCGAGTGGATCCACAGGGCCGGCGTCGACATAGTTCTGAGACCTTTTCATCAACACCAGTGGCATGTGGTATAATGGCACCATTCAGCATGCAAAACGGGAAGTGCCACAGCTCTGCATCCTTTGAAAATGTTTGGTTAAAACCCTGTGAGTTGGCAGCTCAAGAAAAAAATGACTTGTCTTGTGAAACTGGACCTTCTCCCCAGGATAACCTTAATTACATTTATTTGGACCTCCTCAAAGATCAAAACTCTGAAATAGCCAAACCTTTGGATTCACAGAATGGTAGTAACTCTGATTTAAACATGTATGCAAGCCTTACTTTTGAGAAGTAGAAGAATTGAGGAAGAATCAAGCACGTAGAGAAGGTAATGATTCCTGAATATTTCTGAATGTTTATTTTCATTCTTGTTCTTGTTTATCTAAACAACAGTATGTCAGTATGGCTTGCATGGAGTCATTTCTGATTTTCAAACTGCTGCTCACAGATAAGCATACTTATCTGCTCACAGATAAGTAGACCACTTAATTGTTTGAAGTACTCTGTAGCCCTTTTCTGAACAAGCGGTTGGAAGATGAATGGACTAATTCATTATGTATAGAAATAATCTATGCTGGTGTACACACATGTCATTCTACCCAGTTACACTACTATCAGAGAAACAATTGCATATTGAGTAATTACTTTAGTAATGACTTTTAAACCTTTCACTGACATCCCAACTAGTTATAGTGCTGAAATGGCTATTTAATTATTACTCATGCAGTGTATGGTATACTAAAAATAATATGCAGGTTACTGTTTACATTCAGGGATGAAAAATTTCTGCTTTTTGATTGATTTCTGCTTTTTTATTCACTGCCTAGGCCATTTGTGATCATTGTAAATTTGAGGGAAAAAATTTGAGATGAAAGATGTACTGATTTAATTTGCTCATTTCATTAACTGAATACGATCCAAAACAGTAGCAGTTTTAACAAGGTAAATCATAAACGGCTGTAATATAAATTAAGCATGTACTTTGAAACTGCTCTTAAAAACATGTCTGTATTACGCAACCACTCCATCTGATTATTAATTAGCCAAACTATGAACTTACGCATGGACAAAGTTTTGCAAGCAATAGTAAAGGCAGTGAAATTACCAATAAATTTAAAAATAAAATGACCAATATTTAAAATAAAGGTACATAAAAATTAAGTACAAAAATTCAGAGGATAAAGAAAATTTTATGTACTATTTACAGTCGGTCCTGCCACAGCGTGTAATATCACACTGACAATCCATTGTAACATGATTAGTACCCAAGTCCAATGCAACATGGAATTGCATTTGTATTTGCACGATTTTTAGATGCTCATAAAGAAAAGCACTATGTGAACTACAGTGTGATATATTAGCAAGAAACTACTGGCATGCAAAAACAGCTATCCAAGTGAACAGTAGTGATTTCTGATTCTTGTATGAATTGTTCTTTTGAGCCATTTCTGTGCAGTGAATCAGAGGAACCGGTTTCCAAATCTAAAAGAATTAAACTTTTTGTACATCCACACATTGCACAGGTAAAAGTCTTAGATTCTAAAAAACTAAAAATATTTGTCAAATTATCATAAAAACGCATAGCAACCTTTTAAAAGCCAGTTACATTTTCTTTTCGTAGACTGTAGTCCCTCTGTATACCTTAATCTGTTGTATTTGTCCTGTTTGTATGCCTGGCTACAGGGTGGCTGTGTTACCAAGTTTATATATAAATATGAATGTTATAGCATGACCGACTCTATATACAGTCTCTGCCTGGTTACAATGGGGTTACATTCCAACAAACCTATCGTAAGGCAAAAATATCGTGAAATTTGCATCAATACAGTACACCTAGCCTAACAAACATCTATAGCCTACCTTCAACATGATTAGAACACTTACATTAGCCTACAGTTGGGCAAAATCATTAACACAAAGCCTAATTTATATTAAAAGAAGTGTTGAATTATTGAATAATGTACTGAAAGTGAAAAACCTTTACCCATCTTAATTGAAATGTATGGATACAAATATCTCAATTTAGTTCGAAAGGGAGAAGTTGAAATATCGTAGCATGGACTATCATAACCTGGGGAGCATCTGTATACATATACGGTATGCACGTTATATACATGAAACACTCGAACACAAGTACATGTTCACTGTAATGGCTGCAAGTATATTTAACTAAAATGATTATGCTTATGTGAAAGAGATTGACTCAGGTTTCAAAAACAAATTTCAGGATTGGTTTGATCGTATGGTACCAATTAGGGCTTTAAAATATTATCTTGATATTTTATCTCACTATATCAGTTATTTGATATTGATATTATTACAATTTAAGTCAGGACAGTAAGTCAGAATGAATTATGGTTTTATTTATTCACAAAAATTATTCCCAATTGGAAAATATAAAAAGTTTGTTTCTGCTTAGTCTAACAATATCACATAGCATGTAATAGATAAATACATTCTTGATTCTTAGAAAATACCTATTGACTAAATATCCAAATACCTGAAAAGAAATGTAAATGAATATTTCAAATTTTAGGTATTTAAGAATCAGATTGTTCAGTTAAATGCTTATATTCTGAATATAAGCATTTATTAAAACATTTTTCAGTGCTGTTTTATTCCTCTGCTAAACTGTTTCACATGAACCAAAAAAATACAAATTGACTAAATACAAGTGCCTCAAATAAATAAAAAAATAAATAAATAAATATATATATAAAGTTTATCTTTTTTCGACACTGTTTTGTACTTGCTTTGCAAAACTACTTTCCCTTTGCACTTTTTGACAAGGTGTGCATGAGTGATGAGTGGCGTTTTGTGGGGTTTATGACACTACCTGATCTGTGCCAACCGCCTGATTTTGTTCCTCACGTCTGCTCATGCGCATTATTTTCGAGGATAGACAGACGACATCACATGTTTTGGCATTGCTTATGCATACAATGCATTACTTTTTCGGGCACTGCCTGATCCATACATCCTGGTAAACCATATTGTCTATATTTACGATGTGTGTGTGTGTGTGTGTGTGTGTGTGTGAGATACTGAAATTTTGAGCATCTGCCAATACCAATCCACAATTTTTTTCCGTTTATGAATGACACTGATATTTCTATCCATACATTTCAATTCATATGCCAAACTGTCTGCATTTAGTGTTGTTGCAGCATTGTTCGAGTATGATAAGAATTGGAAAATATGATGGTCATGTTGCTCAAACAAAAGCTATGCCCGTATGGTACAGGAAGAAATCGATGGCCAACATGAAATACCCTGGTCTGCTGCTTCGTTTTATTCTGTGAAGCCTTTCACAAAAATGAACATGTTTCTGAAAGTATAACTAGTGAGATCTGTTGCCAAATTAAATATATTAAAGGAATCAATCATAAAAAATCACATAAGGCTCTAGAACAAAATATACAAAGTAGCACAGATAAAACTGTTAAATAGTAATTGACCAAACTACAAGTTTCAAGACATCTAATTTGTATAATTTTTCTGTGTTCAGGCATTAACTTTACATACATTTTGATTTTTTTCTGCCTTTTTTTTTTCAGCATAAAGTACACCCCTAACCCTCATAAATGACAAAATTTGTGAATAATAGGCATCCCTAACCTCAACCCATAAGAATTTGCTAGCTTAAATGATAGCTTAAAATATTTCTTTATTTTTAAATAGTACTATGCTGTATATTTTGCATATTGCTTTGTCTTTTCCTATAAATATAATATACAAACGATCTAAATAATGCCACTGTTTGTACAAACTTACTACTGTATGCAGTGGTAGCAGTATGTTTTGGATCCATTATTAAAATATTCAACAGTAGCAGCAGTGAAAAGTTTGAAAGCTACTGCGAGAAACGCGAGATTCTACGGTCACAGACAGCTAACGTGAGTGAGGCCGGTTGCTGAGACTTTAATATTAAAGACATAGAATGCACTTGCGTTAAGAAATATTTTTTATTACTTGTATTCATATATTGTGATTTTTATTAGGGATGGGCCGATCCACATTTTTTCAGTTATGATCCGATTCCTATACAGATTCCGAGACGAGCTCTTTTTACTTTGTTATACTTTATATATGAATTTTTTTGTGCTAGTAAATACAGATGGAAAAATGTATGACAGAAAATAATTAGGCTACTACAAACATACATAACGTACTGTTTCACCTCGTTTGTACGTCTTGTTTTAAGCGTTTTTGAGGCATTTGCAGTTCAATATGAATATCTTCAAAGCAACTATCCACAAGTGGCAAATGCTTAAAATTTTAAGACAAATTTTCTCCCATTGGCGTCGGCTCAGTTACACTTTGTTGTGATGGCAGCCCCTCTTGTATCACAAGCTGCAGCGAGTTCGCAATACAGTCCAAGTTAGCGACTCCCAAGTCATCCATTGCTTATTTTTGTCCCACACAATTGCATGCAGATCGTCACGTCTTATCTTATGCTCCTCGTACTGCGAAGGGTATGCACATGATGTCACAGCAGGCGGGAGTCACTGTGCTCACGCTCACTGAGTAGCAAAAAAGACTGAGGGGCAGCGTTAGTGTTCAGTTTGAATGCCGCAAAAAAAAAAAAAAACGTGTAAAATGGGAAAGAGCTGTCATGCTATTGATTGTGCAAATAGATTTAACATGAAATATGAGCTTTTTAGAGATTGCCAAAAACTAAATATGTAAGTATAGGACATGGATCGGTCACGCATGGCCGATACCCAGTCTGTCAAATAGGACTGGATTGGTGCCGATACCGATCCAAATATCAGATGGGTGCATCTCTTATGCATCATCTGCGAGTTTCTGTGATCTTTCAGCAAGCTCCAAAAATATTCCTATTTAATTGTT
The DNA here is from genome assembly GCA_026776945.1 of Isichthys henryi. Taxonomy (NCBI): domain Eukaryota; kingdom Metazoa; phylum Chordata; class Actinopteri; order Osteoglossiformes; family Mormyridae; genus Isichthys; species Isichthys henryi. The sequence continues at coordinate 17,811,906 of JAODJX010000039.1, read as the reverse complement.
CATGGCCAATTCACAAATACCCCAAGCTGCAACTGTGAAATGCGACTGTGAAAGTTTACTGCGTTTCCACACAGCTGACATGACTGCTCCAACGCACATGTGTTGCTGAACAATTAACCATCATGGGACCTCCACTTCTGTTTACAGTATGTTGCGCTAAGGCTACAAGAATGCTAGTGACTTTTCAGGCGAAGCATCCGAAGGACTGGTTTCTTGCAGCCCTCCCCATTATGCCACTTACAAAATGCAAATATGACCAATTTTTTTTAAAAGGGAAAAAAAAACATAAGTAAATGTATAGAAGAAATTTTGGGGCAGTTGCACACCCAACAGCGCTACCCTGCTGAAATCTCTGGCCAACATGAATTACACTAGTCTGTTTCTTTGTTTTATTCTCTAAAACCTTTCAGAAAAATTAATAGACATATTTTTTAAAGTGTAAATTGTGCAATCTATTGCCAAATTAAATACGTTAAAGAGATTGTCAGCATTTTCTATCTCACTTCTGTTGTCTCATGTCAGTCACCTGTCTCAGTGGATTTCAACCTTGCATAATGTAAATACTATGTCTGCAATACTTTTATAAGAGTGTGTTTGAAGATAGTTATTTAGAGCAAAGAGTGGGAACGGGCTGACGTATGAATGTCAGTATCAGTATACGTTGAAAATTACTTAAGTTGACTCTAATATGTATTTATTTAGTTGATTAGTTTTTAATTCGAAATTGATAAATCATTCAGCCTCATTGTGTACAGTGCTAAAGTAGGTGCCATTGATGGGTAAGGTGTCCCCATAACCAGCAGTATTAAAAGGTGGAGACAGTACTTTTTTCAGACTTGGAGAAGGTTCCTGGGTGACCAACAAATGACAAGTATGTACAACCATGGCACAGTAATTTCACCAATGAGGAGTCGCACAAAATATGTATACAACATAGGCACACCGTGTGTATTTCAGCACCACATGCTGAAGAACATCATAAAAAAATATTAATTTGGCCTCAGCTGTTACAAAATCTCATTGATAATATACTAATGTTCTGGTTTATGTGTTTATTTCTTCGTTATTTGACATAAAGTAGTTTTCATTACGGGAAAGTGATGTAAATGAACTCATAAGCAGGCTAAACATGATTTTAAACAGAAACACAAAATATAATTACTATTAAATTACATCAATATCATGTGTCTTATGTCTGTTGTTATGCACCCTTAATAATCTTAAAACTCCTTACATGATCCAGGGCTGCTTCATTCAGTTTGAAACCAAAATGTCACCATATCACACTTCTTCTGCCCTGCTTATTAAACACAGGTGGGCAGCAGGACAGTGCTTTCAATCTTCCATCTATGTAGCTTTTCTGCACAAGAGTTATGTGAAATGAGCACAAATTAACTCCCCAAAGCACAAATTTTGCACGACAACTACATGATGTAACTTCTTAAATATCGAGATTTGCAGTTATAGAATCTTACCATTTGAAATTTGCTGTATCGCGGTAAAATACTGTTATCGTATGGCTATTTTCACATTATTTATATAAATAGCTGTTTGGGCCCAATAAAAAACCTCTAATATTCTACACCTTTATGGATAGCAGCTACCTATTCGGTGAATTATAAGCCCAGTGTTTCACCAGTTGTGTGGATTGATGTTTACCACTTGAAGTTGATTGTTGTATTTTGTTGTAAATTTTTTTGTTTGTTTTTTTAAGTAAAAGGAAAAATGTTACATTTAGCTCAGTTTTTTCTTTGTGCAATAGTAAAAAGCTTCATGAAGAAAACAGGAACGTAGAGTGATGAACATTACACCTTAAATAGCACTTGATATTGCTGAATTTTCCCACATTGAAGGATGTGAGCCTGAAAAAGAGCCAATTCTTTTAATTTCTTCTGCTCCCTGAGAAGAGATCAGTATCTGGGTTGGTCCCGATTCCAGCTTCCATAAAGGCAGGGTAGAGTCTAATTAAATGGTTTGCAGTGGGTTTGTGGAGGATTCTGCCAATTTACAGCTTGTTGATGATATTAAGTGATAGAAGCTCCACGACTTTCTGTGCACCTGCACAGTGCAGGCCATTCTGGGCTCATGCAGCTGCATAGACTGCGCAGACTGTATTGCTTCATGCTGGATCTTCATGGGGGCAGGTGTTCCTTCAGCTGCTCTCTGTCTCTGAATGACAGAAGCACTTTGATCAAACCTAGCATTTCTCAGCTTGGCCATTTGCCCAGAGGATGGCAAGAGCCTGTAGGCTGGGGACACTGAACCTCTTCCCCTAGAACAAAAAGAAGGGTGACAGACTTTTTTGGATGTAATCCAGAAAAGGCCACAATAAACTACAACAAAGTTATTAAAACCTCATTGTGTTTGCATTTAAACTGTAAACAGCCTTCTGGGCCACATATGTCTGGCTCCCTGTAGCAGTCTTAATGGCAACGTGCCAGCAGGCATATAACACGTTGTCCAGAACCACTTCTGGCCTTATTTATGTCCTTATAGCAGAGGTCACAGGATCAGCAATGGAAAATTTTTAAGTGCGTCAGTCCTGGCTCTCTCTTTAAAGCTGGAATCATTTTTGTTACTGCATTTGTAGGTCTGTATTGTGCTTTGTGGTTCAGGCCTGCTTTGTGTGGAAGTTTTGCAATCAGTACCCAAAATGACATCAGATTTTCTTACAGCTGCTAGTGAACTGAAAGTACAGAACAGAAACTTGAATCAGGGGGGAGAAAGAGAGAGACCAGGATAATGTTATGCCAGTTATTTATTTAGTGGGCACTGTCTGTTTTTTAAGGTGACATTGGCAGAAACTGATATTCAAGATTCCAAATTTTTATTTGTCACATGCATAAATGTAGTGGCATACCAGCAGTGAAAAGAAATTTCTACTCCAGTCTGTGCAATAAATCAAAGTAGAAGGATATTAAAATTAAATAATATGAAGAAGTATTAAAAATATAGAAAACCTTAAAAGTTACCAGAAAATATGAGAAATTATTTAAAGAACTGGCTGTAGTTTATGCTTATTTCAATTGTTGGTGTTAATTATGCTAATGGATTGGATAGAAGTTTCTCCCCAAGATCTCAGTTCTGTGGTAATATTATTTGGTGTATTATGGTTATTGCTTTGTGAATTGAAATGTAGTAGTATTAATACTGAAATGTTTTGTTTAAGCCATTATCTTGTTCAGACCTTTATCACTGACACTCTATTGTTAAGCACACTGTAAAAGCTCTATAAGGATGAAGTATATTTTTCAGTTGTGTGATAAATGGTGTAATAGGGCTGGGAAGTCTGGGATGGCATTCCCGGTGGAAACATCCCCGTGTGTGTCTGAACTTGCTGAAATCGGGGGAACATCTGGATTTTGCAGCAGCAGGAAGTTGTTCCTTTTCTGAGGCGAATGGTATTTGCCCCAAGGCTACAATACAACAAATTTTCTTTTCAAGCATGCAATGCTTCTGTGCATATAATCTTTAAATATTAAAAGCCCCATTAGGAAAAAAATGTTGCGGGTGGTTTTTTTTCCCCATTAATTATTTCCCATTTAATTATTGCTTATGTATTGATTCATAGAGTTGGAATGACTGGTTTCTAACATGTATTGTCTTATTTCAGTACACCTTCGACTGCCCAACAGAAATTCTAAGTATAATTTAAGTATGGAACCAGACCCATATGTTTCTGTTGATTTGTGCTTTATCAAATCAGTATTTCAATTGGATTCTAATGTAGATAGACAGTCTTCATGGATTGTAATTTTGTACCTTATGCTGCCAGTTCTGCATCAGATAACCATGATTTGAGCAGTCATTTTATTCCTTCCTTCCTTCCATCCTTCCTTCCTTCCCCTGTACTGCAGTAGTCCTCCCCACAACGTTCACACCAGCTTCACAGCTACCCACATACTTTCACACTGCAAGCTTCATTGAGTAAAGAAGCATTGTGATTCAGAGTAGAGTACAATTAGGAAAATTTCTCCTATAATCTTACAGTCTGTAGTAAACAGCAGATGAGAGAGAGAGAGAGAGACCCAGCGGTGTTTCCAAGCAGACAGAACAGGGCACAGTTGGGATCAAACCTACATCTCCACTGTAGCACACTCCTTGTTTACCTCTTTCCATCCATCCATCCATCCATCATCTTCCGCTTGGTCCGGGATCGGGTCGCGGGGGCAGTAGCCTCAGCAGGGAGG
>JAODJX010000039.1:17789694-17800610 GCA_026776945.1 Isichthys henryi | reverse complement strand
ACCCCTCACATTTTTGTAAATATTTTATTATATCTTTTCAAGGGACAACGCTAAAGATATGAAACTCTGATAGAATGAAAAGTAATCAGTGTACAGCTTGTATAATGGTGTAAAGTTGATTTCCCCTCAAAATAACTCGACACACAGCCATTAATGTCTGAACTGTTGGCAACAAAAGTGAGTACATTTCAATACAGCCTGAAAAACAGAACAAAATGTTTCTTTGATCAATCCAATATTTAGAGCTTTACACTCACTCCACAATCTGCGTGTCATTTTCTTTGGTACAATCTCCATGAATATTTGTGCATCAAAGTGCATCAAAAGTATATTTTAACTCACTTGGATAGCTCAAGTTAAGAGCATAGGTGAGGCCAAATAACATGGCACATCCATGTCCAAGTGATGGCAGCTCACTAAGGATTTTCACATCTTCAATAGCAATCCCAGTGTCAAGTGGTGCCTGGAGAGGATCCGCCTCCTCCCTGATGACAAACACTGCCACAGTACAGTACATCCCTCAGGTTCTCGTTCTGCTTCTTCCTTCTGACAAACCTGATAAAAAACAAGACATTTTGTAGAAAGTTACTCAAATGCAAGCAGTATCTGATGTATAAAAATATATACAGTACAAACAGTTCTCCCAAACAAACCTGAAAATAGTTCTAGCAATGTGAAAATGTAAAAACTTAGTTAACAGTGGCTCCTTCAAAACATTTTTTTCATATAGTAAACATTTTGCTACCATAAGTAAACCATTGGTATAACTATTTCAAATTTTGTCAACTGTGACAGACAAAATTATTTTTTATTCTTGCTCCAACAGTTGGATGTTTGAGCTTCACTGACCACTGCAGAACAGAGAACTACACAGTAATTAGAGGCATATGCAGATATAGATAAATGAACAATAAGCTTTTTATAGAGCCTGAGACCATGCATGAGCTTTGAAGTGTAAATATTCAATGACATGTCTTTTCAAAAGCCTAAGTGATCAATGCAAAATGAAGAGTTTGTCTACATCTTCCCAGTGGTAGACAGTAAGGCCCTTCAGAAGACATTCTCGTTTCAGATTCACCTCAAGGCACTATAGTTGAGAGCGCGCACACACATAATGCAAAATGAAGCTATCCAATTTTGCAACTCAACTCAAGGTGCAGATACTACATGATGCATAAATGGGCAGTGGAAGTAATCATGATTTACAAATTCTTTGAGCAAACCAGTTACAAGGCCTACCACACAAAAAAATAAATGACCAACATGTAATCTTACTGCACAGTCAAATTTGTTGCCAAAATGAACACTATTGCTCAAAAAAGTAAATATTTATGCAACACAAATATTGTACTGGATAAGTACATACCAGATCAAGAAGCTTCAGTATATTTCTTGTCTTCTCTCTGACAGCTCCTCCCTTGTCCTCCCGTATTATCTCAGTCAGCTTGTTATGGTGCTTGTCCAAGGAAGCCAGGAATAGTTGTTGAAGTGGAACAGTCGTAATTCTCACAAATTCTACATTGATCTTTCAAAAACAAAACAGCACAACAAAGTGATTCAATACGTATTACATTACATATGTGAGCTCTAAAAATCTTAGGTAAGACATGAGAAACATTTTGTTTTGGTTTGACTATAATTTAGGCATCTGTATAAGTCATTACTGATCTTTGATTTACATCATCAGCTGTGAACAACGCAGGCCATCTCTCTTTCACCTTTCCAACTCTGGTTTCCTTTCCCACAGTTTTCTATCTTCACAGTGAAAATGTCTTGTTCATTTTCTCCTTTATCATTGTGCAATTGCTTTGCTTATTCACTGCACTTATAAGTTTAATTTTCCAATTTGTCTGGGGTCTCTCCATTTGGAATATCAGGTATATGCTCTCTCCGAGGCCTCTTTACATTTACTGCTGGCAGTGCATCTTCTGTAGCCGCCATTAAATCCGAGTCCCCCTCACATTTCATAATTATTCATTTGGACTCTCCCACATTTAACATAAAAATGTTAGTTTTGTGCCAGTGTGTCCCCCCCACATTCAAAATGCTTCTGACACCCCTGCAATCAGTGATCTATACAGTGTTACTGGGAAGTCTGCAAAAAAGTCCACAGAATAAGTTTAGATGGCAGATATGTGTGTTCACAAGATGGTTGCAGGCTCCATTTTTGTTTTCTGCTGCCATTGGTGTTACGGTTTGAATTTTTCTGCCCTCTGTCATTGTGTTACAATTTTTGATCTGATCATCTGTACATTTTTATGTGTAGATTTTTGTCATATAATGTTTTTATGAAGTGGTCATAAGATCCATCAATGATCAGATAGTAAATACAATAATAATAATAACAAATAAATAGATGTTCATTTCCCAAAGAGCCACATAGCCTTCATTTCCTCAAAGCCGTCACTATGGTGTGGTGTTTTCCTGTTTTAGTTGTATCTGCTTGGTTGCAGCTTCTTAGGGAAATACACTGTCTCTGTTACTGGCATTCAACATTTCATTATGTACCTGTTTTACCACCTATTTTCTTGCATTTGGATTTAAAGAAATCCCCTGTTTATCGTTTTTACATAGAGCATGTGTAGGAGAACTCAATATTCCAGACTGCTGAAACCAGCAGTCTTGTTATAACGAAGATATACAAGATGTGTATGATATGTATATCTTGTGGTGATAGGAAAAATGTTGTAGTGGCACAAGTGAAAACTGGAGGTATACAATGTGCAAAATGAGCAGTTTATACAAATAAATGAGTCAACAGTGAACAAACGCAGTGTTCAGTCAAAGTACCAAGTTGTGTATATTTCGGGGGGGTCGAAGAATCAACACTGCAAATTACTATCGAGCACATTGTCAGCTGTGGGGAAGAAGCTGTTCCTCAGATTGACCCCTTGTATGGCTACTTGTTGGATATAGAAGAATTTTATCAAGTAGAAATGGATGACAGATTCTGACATATTACAAAGATTTGAGAACCAATTTACTACCAAAAAACTCAATAATTGCGCTCAGGCAAACTGTGCCGATGGCTTGACGAGTCTTGTCCCCAGCATGAAGTAAAACTTCATCAAATCGTGTAAACGAATCATCATTCGTTTGGTTCTCCTCTTTAGCTTTGACATCCATGCAAAAACGTAACATACCCATTACATTATGAGAAACATTTGTCGTTTTAACTAAGTAATTTAAATTCTGTTTTTAGATAAATTATTACATTATAGCACAAACCTTTATTGTTTCAGTAAGAGAATTTTGTGTCTCATTATAATGAGAATTGTATTAGTTTCTTTGATGTGGTAGGCCGATGTGTGCCGTCAAGTGATGTTTGTAGATATACAGTACAGTACATATGTCCTGCCCCTGATTTGTTTCCATTTTTTCTTTGTTTTCCAAATAAAGATATAGACTTGTGATCAGATCCAGACTGTAGAGCTTCTCCTGAATCTCACTCCCAGGATCGAGTGCAGTCAGATGTGCTCCTCGCTGAGCTCAGGAGCCGGCTGCAGCTTCCTCCTTCTGGACCGAATGGACCAAGCTACATGCGGCTTGCCAAATTGAGCAGTGAGATCACCATGTTCTCCTCGAATGATCATTAGGGATTGTTTGATTTTATGAGTTTTCATGATGTAAAAGATGTATTTTTACTTTATTTTTTTTACTTTAAAAGTGTAACATAGGATTGTCATTCTTGTTATGTTTAAGTTCCTGTGACACAATGGTGCAATTGCTTGACACGTATTCAAATATCTTCAGATTTGTTTTATTAGTTTCCACACATTTGGTCAGAAATATATTGAATGTCGTTTCACTTGAAGGCCACAGCTTGTCCTTGTGCAGCTTGTTATGGCCCATAAAGAACCCAGTCACTTCCTGAAATTATTCCTTATTCTTCTGAGTCGAGAGATTTTTTGTATCATAGTCTTAGATTGTTTTTACTTGCCAGAGTTAGCTAGTTTCAGCTAAAAATGTTGCCAATAAGGATCCAATGACCAAAATATCTATATGACACAATCCCAGTGAGACCCTGTGTAGGAAATGGGCTGGAACCCATAGTTTCTACCAGACTGTTATTTGGATTTACTCTCCCTCACACTTTTTTTACTGAGATGTAAATATGAAGCTCATATTTTTAGGACCATAATTTTAGAAGGGTAGAAGTAAGTGATTGCTTGGTTTTTGATCTTGTCAACATGATGTATAATGGTAAGAACCTTGTGAATCTTAATTTGCTGGCCCTTTTCTCTACCATGTAGTGGGTGGGATTATTGTATATCTGTGGCCTCTGATATGACAGCCTGTAGAGACTGGGATGTCAATCACAGAAAACAGGACTAAATTTAAAAATGATAGACCTCAGACATTTACTGTACATACTGAACAGAATTACTGAAGAGTTAATGAACAAATGAGTGCATGAACTGATTAATAAGCTAATGCAATAATTAAGTAAATAGGTGGGTGAATAAGAAAAACAAGAGTTCCAAAAGAGTGGAGTATGTGACATCATGTGACGACATGTGAAGCACTGCCCCAGCACAAACAAACCCTTTACCAGAGTAGATATGACCACTTTGCCTGAACATGGATTACTTTGTACATTCTCAGAATTATTTTGTAAATAAAGTCAATATTTCTCTTGTAAGGTTGCTTTGTCTAATTTCCAGTTATCTAAAAATCTCATTATCAAGGCACCACAGAAATGAGTATAGGCCTGAAATCAACATAGGGTTCAATTCACTGATGTTGGTACTGTGTGCAGAACAGAAGATGCCAGTTGATTAGTTCTGCAGTATTTTTAATTTTAGTTAAACAAATGTCATATATTTAAAAATTAAATGAAAGTACACCATAGCTATGATTAAATTTTGATTGGTGTTGTGAAGGAAGTTGAAGAAAATTATTTATGTATTGCATTACATTTGTCAAAAAGATGTTTTCTGAAATGACTCAGAAACCTTCAACTTGAAATATAAAAAGTCATATCTCTTGCAAAAAGAAATATCTCTTCTCAGAATGGTGTACACATGCACCATATGATTACACTGAAGTACCAACTATGCACACATTCACATTTGCCATCACCTGTTCCAGAAGATTCAAAGGAGGATGCAAGTGTTTATGGGAGGGACATATTTGTTTTTTCCAGTCTAAAAAGACATATCACACTAACATTAGCCAAACATCAATGAGTAAGATTATACTAGTTAGACTACAGCATGCAAGAAAGTATATTGGCAAAGTATAATTACTGACCTGTTCATATTTCTGAATGTCTGCTTGAAAGCAGCATCTCAGGTTGGGCTGGACTCTATCCAGCCTCCCTCACGGTAAAGTCAAGGGGCCTAAATTTCATTTGAGATTGTTGAGTTTTTGGCTATTTATAGCACAATCGTGGGTTTGTAAATGAACTAATAAGCTTTCGCTGTTTTCAAATGTGAAAACTGCCTATTTGGTAAATGGGTGCAACATTGCAAGTGCTTTCCAAATTATTCTATTTGCACTTAATATAGAACACTGGTGTTTTGCAAACAGTGTAATTTCTAAATGGAAACTGAGTGAAATATACAGTATGTGTGTTTTTGAGACTTGATTGTGGGATTTGGTGCATGAATTTCAAGTGTTATCAATTTTGTTTCAAGTTCCACATTGAGAGTGCAAACAACTGGCAAGCAGTAGCATAACTGAATATATCTTGGGCAAAAAAATACTAATTCTACTTGATTGTTCCAAACTTGGGGAGAGATGCAAATTAATTTCTGATGGTATTCATGTTTTTTTCTAATGGTAGTAATAGTGCACCATTGCAGAATATCTTATACCTCTCATTGTCCCTTAAATATACAGGTGGTCCCAGTGTTGCAGCAAAGCATAGAAGAATCTTTAACTTATATATATATGCCACAAAAATTCCAGCTGTAGGAAGTTTACAACAAAGAAATGTATAAATTGATTGCTGCAGGTGTGGAAACAGATAAAAACATTGCAGTGAATGGAAATTATTTTTTAAAATTTTCGGCAGCAGATGTCGGCTCTGATACCTGCTGCAGAAGCTCTAAAGGTATGAAGCAGAGATGGATAATTCTGAGCAGACGTGTCCTTATGTGACTCACAACTGGGTGATGAAACATTATCTCACCTGCAACCCATTTGTGCCTGACTCGGACTGGTCCAATCTCAATGTGGATAATAAAGATATATCCATTCAAAGTCTTAGATTTTTTCATGTTTATTGTTCCTGTTAACTTGCACTTTGACTTAAATTGAGCACCCTGTTTAGAGAAACCTGGCTATCCCAGCCACCCATAGGTAAATTCAGCATAGTATATATGGCAGAATATTGATTTATTAGTTAAGAATGTCAACCAACACCATACATTTTGCTGGACAATAATTGTCATAGGAATTATTGCGATAAACAATAATATTGTCGTTGTGAGAGCATTTTCAACAGATATAATGATAATGGCATATTAATGCAGGTACACCCTTTAAACAATAAACTTTAATTTCTAAAGAACATTTAACACTGGGACTGGAAGACATTTTTAATATACAAAATAAATAAACAAAACAACCAAAAACAATAAATAAAATGGGCTCTCAGTCTCTGTTAACAAAAAATGCACTTGAATAAAAACCAAACACAACCAAAAACATTAAATAAAATGGATTAGGAAGTCTCCGATAATCGCCCTTAAAATATTAAACATTAGGCTCAGACAGGGGAAACTGGCAAAACTGCCAGTTTTAAGTTTCCACGCACACCTCTGGGAAATTCAGCAAATCCAACATATTTATACTCACATTTCATTTAATTTATTGTCACTTACTGCTTATAGTGAACACGTCTGCCTGGGCGAAATTGATAATTATAATCAGATGATCATCATAACCGATTTTTTCTTCTTCATGTCTCAGTCTAACGCCAGCCAGAAAGTTGAACGAATAAGACTCCCCTTCGTATCCGTGGATGTAAGACAAGGCAAACATCTTAAAGCCCTTCTCTAATTTACTCGTTGGTACTTTGGAGAAGGATTTACAAAAGCGATGTATGTCGATCATAAGTTTTGGCAAGTCCTGTAAACAGCTGATACAATCCAATGCCATTTTTCACAGACTGGAAATGAATGAGCCGCATTTCCATGAACGCAGAAGCTGATGTGCAAAGAGCCCACTGACACAAGAGTTCACGCCTCATTACTAGTAATGTGTCGTTTGCGGACGAGACGGCTCTTGGAGCCGACTCTTTTTAGTGAACGATGGGAGCCGGCTCCTGTTCAAGAGACGTTTTATTAATGTTTATAGAATTGTCTGGGTTTTTGAGCTGCCTAAACATTAAGGATGACAGTGGCCTTTTTTTTGTCTTCCAAAAAAGCCCACTCATGAGACGGCGTCTTATTTTTAACAAGCTCAAATCAGGTCACACTTATCAGTATCAGGTTAAACGAAGAGAGGGGCGGGTTTTTTAAAAAGTGCCGTTTAGGAGCTTCTCATCTATAAATGTCTTATGTTCTTATGTTCTTCGCTTCTGGAATTTGTTTAAAAATATTGTCAATGGGGCGGCATGGTGGTGGTTAACACCTCTGGGACCTGGGTTCGAGTCTCCGCCTGGGTTACATGTGTGGAGTTTGCATGTTCTCCTCAAGTCGTCGTGGGGTTTCCTCCGGTTACTCCGGTTTCCCCCCATAGTCCAAAAACATGCTGAGGCTAATTGGAGTTTCTAAATTGCCCATGTGTGAGTGAATGGTGTGTAAGTGTGCCCAGCGATGGGCTGGCCCTCCATCCTGGGTTGTTCCCTGCCTCGTGCCCATTGCTTCCAGGATAGGCTCCGGACCCCCCGCAACCCATTAGGATAAGCGGTTTGGAAAATGGATGGATTAATGGATATTGTCAATATGAGGCCATTATCTGAATATCCTGACTTTGCCAAATTTTATGTGTCCGTGGACCAACAAGGGAGGAACTTGCATTTCACTTCTTTAACCAATCACAGTCTTCATCATATGACATCACCACATTTTCAAACTCAAAACTTCCAGCTATCACGCTGGCAGCTGCTAACGCCTGTTCCATGTTGTCCCTGATCCTTAGTGTTTGATTGGTTCAGGTCACACCTGTCTCTTGTTCTGCCCTCATTATCTTTGTGTATTTAAGTACCCTTCTTACTCTGTTCCTTAGTTGGTCATTGTGGTTGTTCCTGTGTTTGCTACTGTTTAAATGTTTTGCTTTGTGTTTTGGTCCCTGCTTTACTTCTTATGTTCTATCTGCCTGCGTTCCTCCAGCCCCTCATGGTTCTTTGTTGTGTTTTTTTTAGTTTAAAAAATGCTCTTTGTTTAGTAAAGCCTGGTTTTTCCTTGTGTCATGCCTCACTGCCCTAACACCTGCCCAGGCTTTCACCTCCCTGCACCAGGGTCTATGTGTGTGGAGTTTGTGTATCTTCCCTGGGTTCCCCTCCCTGCCCCTGGCTCTATGCATGTGAAGTTTGCATGTTTTTGCAAGTTAGTGCAATTGTGACACTAGGCACTAGTCAGAGCTTGTCACATCTATGTCTGGAAAAAAGTAATAAAAAAAAAATGCAGAAGTACATAACCAGATGTAAAATAACCAGGGGGTTTTCTTCATGTCTCTTTCTCAGAACTGCACCTAAGTTAGGGGCCTGGCACACAGGAAATAGTGTGAAAGAACTGTTGTCATGGAGTTGATGATTAGAAAAGATACATTTCTTCTCTTGAGATACAGAGCCTGGCCAGACGGAACTCCATCATCTACAGTTGAGTCAAGCATGTACAGCACGGTTTTTTGGCTTTGATAAAGAGGAGCAGAGGACCCCTGGCTGCCTGCCAGCTCCCTCATGCAATACTCAGGAAGCCATTAAAGTCAATGACCTTCTTCCTGTCTTTTGCAAGAAAAAGACTCTACACTACCACCCACAGGACATAATCAGTACTGTTTATTAGTTGTTTTTTTTATTTGTTTTTCGATTATTTTTTTATTTATTCCATACTTTTCAGAATCCAACATCCACCGAATATAGTTTTATGTCTGACTGGACACTGTAATTCTTACCTAGTGAAATCTAGGTAGGATCAAGAACAAAAAAATCGGCTTACTTGTATATTTTATCTCAACATATTAACGGATTCTGAGTGTTAGGTCTGGTGTGTAACCATGTATGCAATTGGCATAATCATTTATTTGCTGTTATTTTCAGTTAACGCCACCCTGAATTGGATCACATTAGCTGCCAGAAGCACTGCAGTACATGCCCTAGTAACAGTGCTGAGGTGTGGAGGATCATATCAGATAATTGAATAAAAGTGTCAATAAGAAGGTTGTTAACATTCTAGCCTTTAAAAATGGGACAGCACTGCATGAAAAAAGCTGAGCCTTTAGATACAGAGAAACTAGTCAGCCTTCCATATCCATTTGGGATTGGTTTCAGAACCGCCCATGAATGCCAAAATCCATGGATGCTCAAATGCCTTATATAAAACAATGTAGCATTTGCACTCAACCTAATCCTCCCCCATATTTTATGTAATCTATGGATTACCTGTAATACCTAATACAATGAAAAAAGACACGAAAAAAAGGAAAAAAGTCTGTACATGTTCAGTACAGACACATGGTACACTTTGGTAATAACACAACATTTTTTTTTTCAGCTCTTACAGATTTCTTTTGTTTAATGACCTGAAAGAGAAATACTGTACACAGAATAAAACTGAATATTTAAAATACAAGTTTCTGGAATTTTTTTTCTTGAATATTTTCAATCCATGGTTGGTTGAATCTGCCAATCTCTGACAGCCTACTGTACACCGTTTCTCAGGATCTGCTGAAGAAGCCCTTGTGGAGGCTCATTTACTGTCAGATCTTTGCTTTGGCTTCTTGGACAAGAATACCCTCAGGTCTCCAATGACAGAGGCAAGGAAGACATGAGCAACAAGAGAGTTCAGTGGGCAACAACTCCCCATCTCAGTGACTATAGTGCTACGGAAACACCCAATACCAGGTGAGAAACAGAACCATACCTACACGATAATACTATAATTCTAAAAATGATGCCCCAGTTCTCTCCACAATCTTAAAATGAATATACATAAGCAACATGAAACCCAAGGAGAGCTTTAAATGAATGCTCATTTTGTAAAATGTGTTTTTTATGCATAGGTATTTCTTGTATGTATATGTAATTAAATAAATTGCATTACTTGTGCCATAATGACAGTATTGGTACCCTGGACTGATTGAGCTCATTGACATAACTTCTACTTGTATGGTGCAGGACTGGGCCAGTCATTTTACTGGTGGGAATTTAACCAGAAATACCAAAGGCAAATAAATTTTATCCCATAATGTGAGGTGTCATACATACAGTCAAAAGCAGTAGTTTAAGCAGCAATGTGATATTCACATAACAAGCAAGAAATTTGTAATTATTTTTATTCCACATCCTCTCCTGGAGCCGACACCTTATCGTGGTGGAGGGATTTGCGTGTTCCAATGATCCCAGGAGCTATGTTGCTCGGGGCTTTATGCTCCTGGTAGGGTCACCCAAGGCAAACAGGTCCTGGGTGAGGAACCAGATGAAGTACAGTATGGCTCAGAAGACCCCTAATGACGGACAACATTTTGAATCCACGGTTTCCCTTGCCCGGACGTGGGTCGCCGGAGCCCCCCTGGAGCCAGGCCTGCGGACGGGGCTCGATGGCGAGCTCCTGGTGGCCAGGCTTACACCAATGGGGCCTGGTCGGGCACAGCCCGAACAAGGCACGTGGGTTCCCCCTCCAATAGGCTCACCACCTATAGGTCCAATCTTCAGCTACAGAAGCTAGCTCTAGGGCAGGGGTGGGCAATCTTATCCGCAAAGGGCCGGTGTGTGTGCTGGTTTTTGGGGTAACCTTTAGGTCAGC
>JAODJX010000039.1:17733387-17744880 GCA_026776945.1 Isichthys henryi | reverse complement strand
CCCAGGCGGGGATTTGAACCCAGGTCCCAGAGGTGTGAGGCGACAGTGCTAACCACTGCACCACCATGCCGCCCCCACAAAAAAAATATCACGGCAAATTTATATTATTCTTTTATAAACCTAAAATTTGCTATATCAAAAGCGTTGGGGTGGTTTGCAAACCCAACAGTCTATTTACAGGGGATTAAAACTCTGTAAATGAGTATGCAGACTTCAAATTACTTAAAAAAACGTCTCTAATTAAAAATCCAGCCAGCTGACCAAAGTTGGTAGCCCTGCCGTGAACTTATTCCTTTCTGTTTTGATCTTTTAATTGAATAAAACCCCATTTGTTTGCCCTATCTCCTGCTCCTACATCCTTTGTCCCTTATTGGATGACAGTCTGATACTTGATAATGTTTTTGAGAGAAGACATTAGACTTTTAATAGTATGAATGAAGATGTGTTAATATGCAAGTATTTTTTTGAGACGAATTTTGCATGCAGTGTAGATGTCACGCCCCCTGGGCGTGAGTCAGCGGACACCCCACAGAGAGTGCGATTGCGCCATCGATCTCCTGGAGGGAGCAGTCTTGCCACGCGAAAGACTCTATCCCGTGTCACTCCAGGAAAAGTCCCTCAAAGCCTACATCACGGAGGGACTGACGTAAGGCATCATCCAGCCATCCACCTCTTTGGTAACCGGTTTCTTTTTCATTAAGAAGAAGGACGGGGGGCTCCGTCCATGTATAGATTACCGTGCCTTGAATGCGGTGTCGGTCAAGCGCAGGGAGCCGCTTCCCCTCATCCCCTTGTCCCTCGAACAGCTTTGGGAGGTTACCATATTCACGAAATTGGACCTGCGTAGCGCCTATAATTTGATCAGAATTCGGAGAGGGGATGAGTGGAAGACCACCTTCATCACCAGCAGGGGGCAATATGAGTATCGAGTGATGCCTTACGGATTAGCTAATAGCCCTTCTATTTTCCAAAGTTTTATGAACCACGTCTTCTGGGACATGCTAGGTAAATTCTTTGTAGTCTACATTGATGACATCCTCATATACTCTCGCACCAAATGGGAGCATGTTTACCATGTCAAGCAAGTACTACAATGTCTACACGAACATCGTCTCTATGCCAAGGGAGAGAAATGTGAATTCCACCAGACGAGTGTGAAGTTACTGAGCTATGTCCTTCGACCAGCAGTCGTGGTTATGGATGCCCAAAAGGTAACCGCCATCCAGGAGTGGCCACACCCATGGAACCTGAAGGAGCTGCAGCACTTCTTGGGGTTCGCTAATTTCTATCGGAGGTTCATTTGGAACTTCAGTCAGGTAGCAATACCTCATCACGATGACCTGGGGCCGACTAACCCAGCTACACTGGGACCCCAAGGCAGTATTGGCATTCGAATGCCTAAAAGGAGTGTTCTGCTTGGCCCCAGTCCTCGCCCAGCCTTGACCGGAGCTCCTATTTGAAGTGGAGGTGGATCCCTCCGAGGCAGGAGTTGGGGCTGTCCTGATCCAGAAGGACCCGACCACTGGACGCTGACACCCCTGCGCCTACTTCTCATGTAAGTTGTCCCCAGCAGAGAGGAACTACGACATGGGTGATAGAGAACTCCTCGCGATGAAGTTAGCGTTAGAGGAGTGGCGGCATTGGCTCGAGGGGGCTCGCCACTCCTTTGTTGTGCTTACTGACCATCGCAATCTAGAGTTATCTGTCAGCCCGCCAGGCTAGTTAGGCTACCTGGTTTTCCCGCTTCACATTCCATGTTAGCTATCTTCCAGGATCTCAGAACGTCAAGGCCGACGCGTTGTCTCATCAATTCGACCCTCCGGAGGTGGGTGATCGAGCTAACCCCATCCTCAACCTGGAGTGCTTTGCCGCCACCATCACCTGGTCCCTTGAGGAGATCATCCACCAAGAGAATGAGACTTGCCCTGTCCTGTCGAGCTGCCCCAGGGACCGCTTCTACGTAGCTAAGGTGCACCGGGCCAGCCTGCTACGGTGGGTCCATGTCCAGCAGGGTACAGGGCATCCAGGACCTGCCGCCACTCTACGTATGGTCGACCGGCGATACTGGTGGCCCGGGTTGAGAAGAGAGGTAATCACTTACATCGAGTCCTGCCAGGATTGTGCGCAGCTAAAATCAGCCCACCAAGCACCAGCAGAACTGTTCCGTCCCTTACCTGTGCCCTCACGCCACTGGTCACACATCGCGATGGATTTCATAACGGATCTGCCCCGATCACAAGGTAAAACCACCGTACTCACCATCATGGAGAGGCTATCTTAGATGTGTCATGTGATCGCTCTGTCGAAGCTCCCTTCACTTTCCGAGCTCGCGGATCTCCTGGTCCAGTGGTTGTTCTGGTACTACGACATCACGGAGGACATTGTTTCGGACCACGGGCCCCAATTCGCTTCCCAGGTCTTTAGAGTCTTCTGCCACAAGCTCAACATCTCCCTTAGCCTATCATCAGCTTATCGACCACAGTCAAATGGCCTGGCCGAACGGATGAACCAGGAAGTCACCAAAACCCTTTGGCACATTGGCATCCCATCTGGTTTGGGTCGACTCCCAGGTGAGTCCCAGTACATCCGTCTCCTCATTCCAGTGTGTTCTGGGGTTTCTGCCGCCTCTCTTCCCCTGGGACTCTCCCGCCGGGAACGTGCCAAATGTGGAGACCTGATACCAGGACAGCCGACAGGCCTGGCATCTGAAACAGCAGGCTCTACGCACGCAGGCCCAGAAAATGAAGACCCAAGCTAATAAGCAGCGACGGGACAGCCCTCCTTTCTGTGTCGGGCAGCAGGTCTGGCTATCCATGAAGAACCTCAAGCTCCCGGAATGCCGTAAGCTCACGGCCAGATACATCAGGCCGTTCCGGGTCTTGCAGAGGATCAGGACCACGGCGGTAAGTATCTAGCTGCCGAAGGTGTACCGGATCTGCCCCACCTTTCATGTTTCCCTATTAAAGCCCGGCATCCTGGACTCTCGATGCAGAGTAGGCACCCTCCAGTACCTGGTCGATTGGGTGGGCGGCAGCCCCAAGGAGCGCTCTTGGATTCCGGCCCGAGACGTCGAGGACCCATCCCTCAAGGCCAAGTTTCACCAAGCTCACCCCTCCAAACCAGGACCTCGACCTCGGGGTCGGCCCCGCTGGCGTCGACTGCCTCCAGGAGGTGGCCGTCAGGGGAGGGGTACTGTCACCCCCCGGGCGTGGGCCAGCGGATGCGACCAATTAGGCTTTCATACGGGATACTACAAAGGGAGGGAACACGCAACAAGCGTTGCATAGTATTTGCCAATATCCCATTGCAATACCAAGCGCTTTCTTGTCTTTTGTCATTCCTTCATTCCTTACCGCTTCCGTCTGCCTTTTGTGTGCTCCTTACCCTGCCTGCCTTCCTTCCCCAGACCAGCCCCCGATCCTGAACCTCCCATCCTGCCTTCCCTGCCAACCCCTGGACCTCTCGTCTCCCCTTCCCCTCGTCTCTGTGTCCTGTGCCTGCCCATAGGACTGACACCCTGGTTTCTGACCATACCTTCTGACCACGACCATTCTATTCGTCTTGCCCTTTGAAAGCCCTTTGCCTAGTCGATCTAATAAAGATCGTTTTGTCCTGCATTTCTGGGTGTTTTCCTGCCGGGGTTTTTCTGACAGTAGATTTAGTGAACTAAATAATCTGCAATTTTCATTGACTAAAACTTGACAAAAAAATAAATAAATAAAAATTCAGCTGACTAAAATATGACAAAAACTAAGTTGCATTTCATCCGTAGACCAAGACTAAAATTTAATCAAAATATACTGTGAAAAGGAACACTGCACAGCCTACAGCAGGCCAGACAGAGGGTGGGAAAACCTGACTGTCTGGACAAAATCCAGACGAGTGGTCAGCCTAACTGGCAATCGATCGTTTTCCACAAACACTAAAAAACGGTAATCAGCACGCCTCCCCTGGTCTGCAAGTTTTGACACCAGCTGTTTAGAACGTATGTTCTCCATACGTTACATTCACACATAAATCCAGAATGGGAGTTCAGCTAATTTTTTTACTATTATCATGTATTTGCTTTATACTGTTAATATATAACATGTTTACAGTCATCTACAGTGTCCAGCTCACTGACATACCATTTTTGGGCTATATCCTGAACATCTAGGGTGACGCAACGTTTGTCACAAAACCACAAAGTCTCCTCCTTTGCGAAATCGTCTTTTTCCAAAATTGATAGCTCTTATCCCATATGAAAACTATGAAATTTTTCTCCATGATGCACATTAACAAAATGGATATCTGAAATGTCTTTGCATTCTTTTTAATTTTATCTTGGACAATGTACATTAAAAGTTATCTAACAGTTTGGATGATTGTCAAGGGCAAGAGAGACTGTACCTTTACCTTACTGCCACTGAGCTATTCACATCCAGTCAGTTAACACGAATAGCTTTGTTACAGTTCAGAAAACTAACAACTCTATAGCTACCACTCAACCATAAGCACCACTGGCAGAATCCAAGCAGCCTTGTGCCAAAAACTCCAACAATCTTAAAGACAATGATAGCTACCTCCAATACGGATTTTGATGGAGCTCAATGGTGCCTTACATCAGTGTATCTGATCCTGAAACAAAACATTTAATGTTTTGTGAATGCATAGTTTCAGTTTTGTATGTCTCACATAAAGCAGAGAGGCGTGTTCTTTGATGTTAGAGTTGTTTTCCATAGTTCAGACAGTTTACATAGTAGCTGATACTTTGCGTGGCTTGAAAAGCACTATATAAACATAACATTCATTCATTCATACACTCCATCAAGTACTATCCACTATAGATATGCCTCTACAGCACACAAAATGGGATCTGAGTACCATTATTTGCTACTACATACAGAGGTGAGGTAGTTATTGAGTGACAAGGCGTTTTCCCATGAGTATGAGATACAAGAAGACCTTCTGGTATCAGCAAATGACCTGCTTTCCAGAAAGCAGATGAATGAGGAACTGTGGTGGGCTAAACCTCTTTACATAGCTGGTATTGAATGGAGGGTTAGATCAAGTAGTATAGCGCTCCTTTATCATGCGAGAGGTAGTGAGATCAATACCCATAACCTCCAGCAACATGGATTTGTGGCTGCTTGTCCTTCAACTGAATTCCATGTTTGCAGTTCAGTCTTGCATGCTGGAAAGATGAGCTTCAGTGTACAGCTGAACAACATCCCTGTGCCCCCTGTGGTGGTTCTGTGGTTTATGGCTGCAATCCTGTGGTCAGCAGAGTGAATTCACCCTTGGGATCTTGAGCAAGGCCCTTAACCCCAACTACTCCAGGGACCGGCTGTCCCTACATTCTCAGCTGTTCATCGCTTAGGATAAAAGTTTCTGGTAAATAAATGCAAAATGATATTTCAGTCATGCTGTATAGCAAGCTAAGCATGAAAATACATGGAAAGTTCAAATTCAAATTATGCTTTTAGTAAGAAATGGTCCAAAAAAAAGACTGGCAAGCCAACATGAAACATGACTAATTTCATAGTTTTGTATCTGACAACATTGGAAGGGAAGCTCAATACGTGCTTCCTCCCTACAAATGAGCAATGCAATTGGGTCTAATATCCATTGTACCCACCACAGTATTGTCATTATGGTGTTTGAAGACAAAACTCAAGATAAACCTTAAGAGCTTCAAATGTACCACTCACTTACATTAAAACACAACTAACAACTTTGGATACTTTGTGGGCCCTTTGGTGGGTGGGACAGGAGTATCGCTCCCTATCAGAACATGCTATTATGGTGCTGTTAGCATCCCTGCCTCCTTCTGACAGCAGGTCAGCTGGCTTTTTCCCCCTCATACTGTATATGTCAGGAATACAATGAGCAACAGTCTTCATTTTAACATGATCTCCAAATTGCACTCTCCACCATCTTTCTCGCATTAGACAGGCACATGTCCCGTTAATTTGATGGATATTTGTGCTGTTCATTCATTTCTTATTACAGGTATCCATTGATTTACGTCCAGGTTGCATTCCAGAAGAGAGAACATAATCTGAATGTACAATATTTTGGATATTCTGGACGTGAAGAGAGGTCAAACATACTGTACAACATAGTATGTGCAACATAATATGTAAGATACATCATGTACTGGGTGTCTTCTTCATCGGCTATTGGTTTGTTTTGGTTCTTGTCACACACCGCACACATACATCTGCTAACATCCACTAAATCTCCCTATAAATTTTAGTAAGGCTCGTACAAGGCCTTTGTTTTTGTCGATCAGAAATACTGGATAGGACTAAAGTTGTTGGATCACCATAATTAAAATGACATTTGTGTGTTGATTATCATAATTTTTAAAATAGTTTTAAAAGTAGCAAAATAATGTGTGATAAATGGTTAAAATTTGGAATTTGGTACTGTAAATGAAACTTGAAAATAAATTTTTAAAACATGACATATTCGTCTGTATTATTATTCTTATTGTTGTTGTTTTTGTTGTTGTTGATGCTGTTATTAATACTTGACTTGAAAATAAGTACACTACTGTCGATTAAGTCACAACGACAGGAAAGAGTTACAGAAAGTCAGAACTCATTAAACAGGTCCTGAGCACAATACACTGATAGAACACATTCTGACTGTGCACACCGACATGTCCAGGCTTTCTGTATGTCAGACCTTTACTCTTCAGCAGGCACTCCTACCAATACTCAGTACCTGGACAACCATAGATGAAGCAGCTAAGAAGGACTCAAAGGCCAAGTTACAATGGGAATGGCTAATGACAGAGCTGAGGGATTAAGGTCACATTGTTAGCAACCAAAACTCAAAACACACAGCTAAACCAGAGAAGCCAGAGCAAGAGCGCAATTAGAACCAATTACACATCAACCAGACAGAGAATAAATACATTGTGTCCTGATGTGGGTGAATACACTAGGATATCATGTCATGGTGGGCGTGGCCATGACAGATAACCATACCTGTGGCAGCTAACTTGCAAACTGGATTCTGGACCAAATATGAAAGTCTTGAGATGTTATAGGCAGTCAGTGACCCCAGCTGTCACCAGGCAGAAAACCATCTTGCCTCAAACCCCAAACCTTAATCTCAGCTTTATAACAATTTTTTTAATTAGTTATTAGTCTCATAGACCTACTTATGGCCTTGATGAACGGTCCAGTGATTTTTCTTAGTCGCTGACTATACTTGTTTTTTTTATGATTCACCAGGGCAAGCAACTAAGGGCTATATGCTTGCTAAGCATACAATAAAAAGACTGCCAATTTTCTACTTAGATACTCCTTTTGCTTATTTCCAGAAAAATAGTGGCACAGGCACTCAAGAGTGTTCGCAAGATATCAAGCCATCCAAATCTAAACCTTAGGACACCAGTGTGACATCCTTCTCTTGCACTTTAATTTTCAATTAATGGCTTCATTCATTCAACTGTTACTGAGGTACATTCAGATTCACTTCTGAAAACTCATTATCTGAAACAATGTGACTAGGAAAGTTACAGTTACCGTTACAGCATGGTTCTGCAGGTGTGCCGTGAAATTCAACTAATTTTACAGTGAGAACAGCTATCTGGGATTTATGGCATATGGATGGCAGCTTGCAATGAATTTCTAGTATTCACATACAAAAGGTTAAGATAAAGATATAAGAGTGAGTCTCTATTTACCTTTTAATGGCTTCCTCCTGCCTCCTTTTTTTCTCGTGTTTTTCCTGAAGATATGCCGAGTTTGCCTCATTCCTCACCCGATCATTCTCACAGGCGATGTCCGATGCATTCTGGATGACTAAATCATCATAGGCCTTCAGGCCAGTTTCTTCGACATACTGACAAAAATGTAAAGTGGCTTCTTCTTCCACTGCATTCATTTTCCTTAAATTAGACTAAAAGTGCAAGAATGAAGAAAAAAAAAACTTAATTAGGGCAGCGTGATCATACCTCATGTCTGTGCAAATGTCATTCTGACTAGAAATTACAATGAAGGACTTATTTTTCAGAAAATGTTAAGTGATAAACAGATGTTTGCGTGCATATATTTGCACATCTGTATTCTGTCATGTGTTCATGGCTAATCCTGAATGAATTTACCGTGTATGTACTCTGCATTGTGTGAGCATGTATTTTCTGTTATCCTGTTAGATGCACTGAACCCATGAAGAGCTCTGATTGGAGGAACAGTCTCCTACTCATTATAACAGTTGCATCATGCAGGGGACAATTTAATCATTTAATCATACCACTACATGTCTACACAAGATATTTCACTCGGCTACCACAGTAAGAAAATCATGGTGTTTGGACATCATAGCATAACCCTTTTATAAAACACCAGTTAATAACATGTAAATGAAAGTATTTTACAGCTACAGCTGTTATGTTTCCGTGATTGTTATTTGCACTTAAAAAGCTGTTATATTAAACAAGTAATTCACTGAATATGGAGCCTAATTATCTTTCTATTCTATGCCACTTCCGCAGTGGAATCTTAAAGGTTCTCCCAAGGTATTTTCTACACGAAATAGCACGGCCTGCTCTTCACTCATCAACCCATGGGTCTCATTATGTAGGCACCTGTGTGCGTGGGCTTGCTTGTCAGCACTTGCTGCATTGTATGCAAAACAATTAAGTCTCACCTCACCTTTAGTTAGTCATGGTTTTTAAGCATATTGTAGTTCATTATAATATATGGACATTACTATATGTGCATGTGCATTTATGAGGATCAGGAGCAGGATCTGCCCTTCTTCACTTCCAGAAGTTGCAAAAAAAAATTATAAAACAGGAAAATGTATTTTATATCCCATGGCTCATTGGTGGTCTGAACAGCCCTGTGAGGCCACAATTTTTCATATATAGATTCAACCATGTATATTTCATTTCTAAATTTTATAGCCTTAGACCTACAGTCTTCATCAGTCTGTATTCTCATTTACACCAACACCAGAATCACAGATATGCCTTCCTATTGGATCTCTGGCAGTCAGTCTTGTAAAAATGGAATCACAAGGAAATTATAGTTTCTAGGCAACCGGGCCATACCAAGATGGAGATAGAAAAATGTACAGTTTTACATTTGATTGCACGATCTTAGAAACAGTTCTGTGTAAAAGGCACAATTAATTAAACATATGCAACTAAAGAGAAATACTCACAGATTGGGCTGAATCGCTGATTGGTCTGAAGCTCTGATGGACAGATTTTGATATCTCCATTCACCGAACTAATGTACTTCATCAGAATCAAGAAACGACACCTTCACAGATCAGTACTTCTCAGGAGGAGGAGCACATCCTGAAGAGAGCTGAGTTGAGGCTGCACCTGGAGAGTCTGTAATGGTGTGAGGAGGACAACAGCCATCTTTGTGTCATTGAGCTGGCAGAACACTTTTTCTCTTCCAGTGTTCTTCCAGACTGCTTAATGCTAGAATGGGGGAGGATGTCAGTTTGGGGTGCCAGCCCAGCTCAAACCTCAAACCCCACAGCCTGTCTGCATGCAGAGATGGGCAATGCTGCCTCAAGCAGCAGCTCCCACTTCATCAGCACATGGAGCAGCTAGAAGCAAACAGCAGCACAGCCACCGGATAAAGCAAAGTAGCTGATCCTGCTTCGAATGCCTTCTCTCTCCTCTCCTGCCAGGTTAATCCTGATGTCCGTTATTCCCTCATGAGACATCTACACGCTGAACAGCAATCACACGCGACGCCTCCTCCTGTCCTCGTGAGCATTAAGCTGGCTAGCTCTCCTGAGTGACTCTTGCTTTCCCAGTTACCTATTTCTGTCAGAGATGCAATGGATTAATCAGAGATTCTAAATCACATTTCTGAAGACAAAGACTGAGCTCTGTGCACTGCATGAAAATCTCATCTGCTTTCCTTGTTCCTTCCTTCCCTCCCTCTCTCTCTCTTTGTGCTGTAGTTTCTCTACTCTCAGCAGCCGCTAACATAATATTTCAGAACCACAGACAGCGACGGGGGTTGTGTGGCTAGAGAGGGGGCGGGCAGTGAAAACGTCAAGCAGGAGGGGGTGGGACAGATCATGCTCCATGGCAAGCCTGCTCTCTCAGGGACGTGGAGTCATTTCAAAAAGCATCTTGCTATGGCAGCTGTGCAAATCCACAGCCACCAATATGGCTCCCCTCTGCCTCTGTCTTGTCTCTCCCAGCAGCAGCACAGTTCTGTGGGGGTGTGTCTTTGTGGAAGCCAACCTCCCCCTACAAAGATGAGTGACTGCACATATTTCATATGAATTATGATGTTGTGCTTTTATAAGTTATATCTCTTTGGGGTCTTGGTGTCTGTGCATGCATGTTTTAGTTTGAATTTGCTTAATGTGGAGGACACTATATACAATATGCAGACAAGGACATCAGATATGCAGCTGGAAGGGGACACTAGAGATGTTTTTTCCCTGGTATGATAACACAGGCAGATATCTTTCGTACACACCCAGAGCCACTCTGCAGCTGCCTATTTTCTGTCCTCCTCTGAAAACATTAACCTCTTCAATTAATTAGCTCTGGCTTTTATGGCCTCTGTTAGGGTTTAATGTGCTAGACACTTACCCACCTGGTACAGATACAGAAACTAAGACCAGTCCCTAGGAAACCATTGTTCTCTTTGAAATAAATTAATTAACTTACATAGGCTCTCTAGGGCTATGAGGTCATGTCTGTAGAGCTTTGCTGGGATATACTGCAGTAATGGACTGCATACGGTCAGATGAAGCAGCTGAAGTGGTTTTTTGATGTTCTGCATGTTTAGTGTGTTTGCTGTTGCCTTCTTGTCTCACGTGATCTGACATTTATTGGCACTTTGAAATATTACAGACTACTGAAAAAACCTTAAAATCATTGACTGGTATCCAGTTTTGTATTTAAGTAACTATGCTACTGAGCTGAGACCAAAGCCCACTAAAATCCATGTATCACATTGTATTACAATACTAAGAAATTTTTATATTTGTCTACTCTTTTCATATTTCCATACAATTTTCAGACAGCAAAAAATCTAAATCATGAAGATAGATGAAAAAAACTATTTGCTTCCAGGACAGGGAACTATACTAGGAAAGCTGTGCAAACCATAACCCTCCCTGTTATGTCAAGAAACATGCTAATTGTAATTATTTTCAATATTAATGGCCTATGTCTATATACATAATTTAAGATGTAAGACACTTAAGATGTAAGACACGCCTCAAGTTTGGATGTGTGGAACTTAATCCTGAGCTCATGCTCAATTTGTTGAGCAAGATAAATTTAATTTCGTTTCTTTAAGTTTCCTTTCTGATGTGGTCCTTTGTTTGATTTATGGGGTGTTACTGTTCTGTGCTCTGTGATGGACTAGCATCCTGTCCATGGGGTTTTCCTGCTCTGTGCTCTGTGCTCTGTGATGGACTGGCATCGTGTCCATGGGGTTTTCCTGCTCTGTACTCTGTGATGGACTGGCATCCTGTCCATGGGGTTTTCCTGCTCTGTACTCT
>JAODJX010000039.1:17679308-17711894 GCA_026776945.1 Isichthys henryi | reverse complement strand
CCTCCCTGCTGAGACTGCTGCCCCCGCGACCCGACCTCGGATTAAGCGGGAGATGATGGATGGATGGATGGATGGATACTGGTCATGACTTTGCCAACGATGCTGTAATCTTTGGGGAGTCAGTGGAGTCTCTGATCGGGGCTCTCGAGACGTAGCAAGGAGTCTGAGTGCCTGGGCTTGTGAGTGTCCTGGATAAAGACCAAGATACCGACTCTTATTGATCTCTTGGGCACAAACACCAGCAGTTTGTCTGTCTGCAGAGAGAACATCGACCACATTCAGAGATTCACTTAGCTCACAGTGACATTCA
The DNA here is from genome assembly GCA_026776945.1 of Isichthys henryi. Taxonomy (NCBI): domain Eukaryota; kingdom Metazoa; phylum Chordata; class Actinopteri; order Osteoglossiformes; family Mormyridae; genus Isichthys; species Isichthys henryi. Next base: position 17,711,584 of record JAODJX010000039.1, on the reverse strand, counting down.
TCTCTCTGCTGACTCTTCCAATGTTGGTAGTAGAAGGATTGAGAGATCATGCAGAGTTTGAGGTTGCTGGAAAGGAGTGTGTAGAGCTCCCAATACCTTTGCAAGCGGACAAAGGTCCAATTGTTTAGAGTCCTGGTGCTTCCTGTCTGGCTGTATGGTTGTAAGACAGACGCTATCCAGTGATCTGAGATGAAGGCTGGACTGCTTTGCTAATGTGTCTCTTTAGACAACCTTTGAATACCACTGGTTTTACTTTGTCAAACAAGCGGTTGCTCAGGGAGTCCTGAATGATTACCTGCATTGTGAGGGAGTGTCGGTTATGAAACTATGGCCATGTGGCGCGTTTCCCTGAGGGTGATTCGGCTCATCCCATTGCTGAGGATCTGAGTGGCTGCACCGGGCCAAGAGGACACCCACATAACATCTGTCTTTGGCAGATATACAGCCTTTTCCAGAGGGTCGGAGTGTGGAACCGGACTACCTGTTGCCCTGGGGCTGGGTGTGTATACCAGTGCATGCTCCACAACCGGACCTGACCTGACCTAGTCGGGCCACAAATTGATTAGTGGTTTTTAATATGGCCCTTTCAGTAACTGAGTTTAACACCCCTAATATATGTCATGGATGCCATTATAGAACACTCAAGCATGTTCACAGTCACACATTATTAAATTTCACTTGGACTGCATATGTTATTTGTTTGTTACTTCATTTCAATTGAATTACATGTATGTGTCTGTCTGTGTATTTATCCTCAAACTGAATTTTATTTCATTTGTTATGTCTACACTGTGTTCCACCTCCATATGATATATATTTTAATTCTCTTAATTATTAATGAAAGCATCTTTGGGTAGTACATTTGGATTTGCACAGATTTTAAAAAAAAAAATTTAACTTATGTTGAAATTGATTTGAACTGTTTAGCAAGACAGCAATTTGGAACTGGAATTTAAACATAAAGGTGATTATGTTTCTCAAGGTAATGTTAAGGTTAATGTCAAGGTTGATGCAATTACATTTTTCAATATTCATTACTTATTCTTTTATAAATAAGAAAAATGAACTGAGCTTTGTTGTAAATTAATTTCACTGCAACAGCAAAAAATATTCACCACTAGATGGCAACACGTGATCATTTTTGTTCACACGTCTAAATGAAACGTGTATACCTCGTGGTACACGAAGGACCCCTGAAACAAATTACAGGTATGCTGCTATAATCAGAAAATGCAAATTTCATTGCACGTTATTTATCCTAACTAAAAACGTAAAAGGTTAAAGGGGTTTGAAATCCACATGTTCTAATCGATGTGCCTTAACGTACCGAAGGAAACTATCTGAAAAGGGGCCAACGAGCAGCTGGGCCCCTACAAGCCCACCACGAAGTAGGGGCTCCTGTAGAACGAAACGGAATAAAAATTTTATATCGATTAAAAAAAATTTTGTGGACTTGCTTTCATGTTCATTTATTATAAGTTCATGGTGCTGTTCTTTTAATTTATTCCAATTTTTTGTATTTTTTTTCGTGTTATGTTTTGGGTCTTAGTGCATTATTATTATTATTATTTATTTATTTATTTATTTCCGTCTGTGACTGGTGACCTTAAATTTTAAGAAATATTGTCATTTTTAGTGTAAAAGCAAATTTTTTGATTGTTTTGTTGTCTAACGAGAACGCAAGCTGCAAAATATATTCGTAAATTGTGGCAAGTGATCTTCCAATAAATAATTTAGCAAAATTGATCAAAATTACTGCATTCGTTGTTTTCACTAATAACATTTGTAATGCAATTTGTTTTCTTTTATTTAGGTCACTAATAATTTGCTAATAAGGTGAAATAACAACGACTGGTTCCTCACATTTGATGTGTGTACGTTTTTCTTTTTCATTTTAATGGTATGTAAATTTCTGTCAGTTGCTAATAACTACTTATATTTTTCGTATGTGTACAATTTAGTGTAATTCGTGATTCTCAATGAGTAAAATCGTTAATGGTCAAAAGGCAAGAGTGTAGTCCTCGACATTGAGCAAGAAATAAATTCGATATAAACTCAGTGAGTCACTTAAGTCTTGGTCATGTGTGTAAGTTGCCTGGTATAAGTACCCAGAATATCAGAAGCAGCAAAAGATCTGCAGCAGTACCATTCCACGTTAGCGACAAAAATGCTTATGTTTAACATATGGTAGGTTTATTAGTTTAAAGTTTGTTCTTTTGTAGCATTCTTATTTGATTTGAATGTTAGTCGCGAAACAGTCAAAAATTCTTCTTGAGGAAAACAGTGTTCCGGTCTTCTGCCGAAAGAAATCAATGTGTCTGTATTCTGTTATCCAAAAACAAAGTATTTGCATATGCTTGCTGGGGGGAAGCAGTTATACATAATATATTTAAATCTGCTTGAAATATTTTAACAAGGGAATACATAGACTTGTGCTTTTTTGAAATTATACTTCCTATTTGGTGTGAAATGCTTCAACCTTGCTGCCAGTTGTAAATATTAGATAAATACAGTTACAAGGCAGTTGAAGTTTGAAGCAACGAATTCTACCTCTGCTCGGCAATAAGTTGAATCTGTAATGGCCAATAGTGTTAAAATAAATAGGAAATTTGCAACAGAAGACAACGTTCCCTCAGTTATTATTATTATTTGCCTTTTAATTATAGTAAAATAGCAATGCAATACTGTTAATACTAAGCAATTCGTTTACCTCACAAATGAAATGAGCTTATTGTAGGTTCACTGTAGGTGTCTCTCCACTGAGCGGCACTGCGTGTCGAAACACAGCCTCCTTCTTTGGGCTCAGCTTACACGCTTATTCCGTCACTCACATCGTGTTTTCCACATATCGACAATCGGGTGAATTATTTCATTGTAAACTTAGAATGAATCATACAAATCTCTGGAAATCTGTAATTCAAAACAAAAACGATGTCTTCTGAAGAGATGTATTTAAATGTATGATAAAATGATAAGGATGTTTTTTGTTATCACAAGTGGATCATAAAAAGTGATATTTTAGCGGTATTCTAACTTTATTTTTTGATGTTGATACAAATTTATTCTTAAGTAACGCTGAAAGATCTCATTTGCAATTGTACACTGAAACTTGTGCAACTTGATTTCAGCGTTGTTATTTTTCTTGTATTTTTTTTAAGTTGCTCGCTACATGTAGCCTTGATAAATATCCCTGTTGATCACTTGATTGATTACTTCTCTCAAAGGTCACACGGGCGTGCGGTAATTTCCTTGCGCCCGAGGCTACCTTTTCACTTTTAGTCTGACGCGACAGCCCCAACTATACAAATTATGTTTGTATTTTAACCCTTCTATAACTTCCTAAATGGATAAACGTATAAAACACACAGACTTCGGATTCTAAAACACAGCCGCAAACATTTTAATGCAAATATAAAAGATTGGTAAAAGGTTTTAAAAAGATATTGTGTTTGAATTTTCTTTTTCCATCTGTTAGGATAGGGTTGAATTTCAAACACAGAACAAGCTATTAATTTGGCAATACTAGCAAGGGTCTTGAACCCAATTAATTTCTAATAATTACAGCCCACAGGGCTGAGCTGATCTCACTAGCCCTCCCTGGCCGTGTCATTTCGAGCCGCTGAGGTCAGCGTATCACAATAAAATATGTATTTTGAGAGTGGTCATGAGAACAGTGAGTTATTGCAATGAAAACTGTTTCCTTTTAACTGCTTCAAGCTGTAGCCATGGGTCTAAAAAGACCGTTTCCCGCAACTCACGCCTTGTTTCAGAATATTATAATATTTAATGGCACTTTAGGCTGAAGTGTACTCTAACTACTGTTCAATACTCAGATTAATCTTTCTGGTCTTAAACAACCAAGCAACACGCAGTCTTTCGTGTATTACTTATCCACAAAGAAATGTTTCCTATATAGATTAGAATCTCTATAGGAAAAGTTCATGTACCGTCAAGTATGAATAAGAAATTAAATAGCTAAAAAAACATTCACTGGATATAGTGGTTTAAGACCTCAACAAAAATGCTTTATTAAGTGTGAGAGCTATTTAACGATTGGTAAGAAAACGAAATTATGACATCTCAATAGCCCAGTTTTATAAGAAGTCAATTGAATATAATCGTATGATATGCTATAATTTACCTATATATATATATATATCAAGAACTATTAAAATCATTATTAATGCACTTAATTTTTTGGCGCAGTTCATGAAAATATTTCGGGATCAAAGCACAAAACCCTTAGCTCATAATAATTAATGAAAGAAATTTATTGCCAAATACAAGCTACATCAAAATGTGCAAATAAAGAAATAGATATTGCTAATGATTATTATTTCTATAATTGATACAATTAATGTGTAATACGTTTCTCTGAAAAATGGAGGTTTATTTGCTGCGTAATGATTCATGTAATTCAGTATAACAAAAGACGCCAATTTACAGTCCAGATATCTTAACAAATGACTTCGATAATGTAGGCCTATATTTTGCAGCGTTTCAGAACCGCGAAGATAACGGAGCACCGTCTATAGACTGACAAGAGTTGGTTTCAACTATAATATTTTATCATTCTGACGCTATTAATGAGATATTTAAAAAGCGGTGCGGCAGAATTGCAAATACGAATTGCTTAGAAAGTAATGATTTTTACGTACACGCTCGGTAAAACGCTTAATTCGAAGTACTTGAGAGATTAATGATAGTCACCGCTGCGAAAAATGGGCAGCGTTATATTTCAGATGTGGGTTCCGACTCTCCACCTCTTTGCGTCGGGGGAGGGAGAAAGTTTGAAGTAATTTTACAATATCAATGGCGACGGTGGAATATAATTAAAATACATGCGATATTTAATGAAAACATTTTACATTGATAATTTAGTTGAGCATTGATCAATGTCTCCTAATTTAACAAGGGATGTCTTTCTTTTCATTAACATTCATTAGAATTAATCTCTTTGGTTATCTCTAGATCTGTGTTAACGGGTGGGTCTATTTCTGACTCAATGATTTTTGAAGATCTGACTCGAAAAAAACATCTTATAACTATTGTCATGTGACAAGATCAGTAATACCAAGCGATAAATCCTTCCAAACTTTTTGGCGGCGTCGGCTGTTTTGTTATGCGCATGTGCGAAGGTGTCCAAACTGACAATGTTGGAGAGATAGCGAGACTGGATTGAGAAACAGAGAGAAAAGGACAGAGAAAAAAGAAAAAGGAAGACAAGATCCAACAAAAAATCAAACAAACCCACGTCGAAAGAGTGGCACCATGAGGTCCAAAGGCAGGGCACGGAAACTGACCACGAGTAGGTGCAATACCCCTTTCTATGCATTTTGTAACTGCCATCTTGCACATGTATTTCTCTGGTATCAGTTCGTTCATATCTTAATATAGTTATACCCGGTATTCTTTACAATACTCTCAGTAGAGACTGACCTCTCTAACTCTGTAGCCATTTATCAGTCACTTCAGAAAAACGCGAAGTAATTTGAGAGGCGATATCTTGGGTGCCAGAAAAGCGGACCTTGAGAACTTCGCGTGCATGCAAAATAACTACAAAAGTTGCCGTATTGCAACGGAAGCTAAGGAGAATTAAATATTAAGGGTTTTGCGTTGCATGTAGTGGGCGCTGTAGCGTATTTTGCAGGTCCGGCTTCTGCGCTGTTCTGCGTCCCGGTCAATTCAATTTGCAAAAGCAACTTTGAAAAGGCAGGTGGACTTAATTTTACAGCATTGGACATGAAACATCCAGCACTAAGGACTGGATCATTTAAACCCTTCATGCAATACGGACTACGGAAGAAATCTTTGTAACTTTTAATAGCCACAGGAAAAAGCACAAAATTTCGTATTGACTAGAATACTTATAAAGATTGGTCGATGATGCGAATCACTTAAAAATGTAGCCTAAACGGGGTTTTCTACTGACATTTGTGAGAACGTTTGACATTTTACAATTTGTGGAATAAGTGTAAATCTGTGACATATTTATGTTTTAAAAATTGTTCGGTCGGGGATATTAATGTTTAATAACAAAAATGAATTTCTTTACACTCTGGGTGACAGATTCTTAAGCACAGTTGTTACTCTGTCTGCATCGCTGAGCAACTCACACTGCTCTCGCTGTAATTGCAATTATTTGCTGATGGCTTAATTTAAAAAAAAAAAACAAAAAAAAAAACAACAAAACTCTCGAAATCGAGCAGTTGTGAGTAATGTTACACTGAGAAAATGCCTCCTGCATGTTTCAGTAAATATTCAGCAATATTAACTTTTAAAAATATATTTCAAAATATTTTTGATGTTTGGGCAATTACGATGAGCAATTGTGTAAATTTTACCTATACAAAATGTTAATAGTGGTTATGTAATGTAATTCATTATTAAACTCTTCTCGGTTAAAATGAACAATATTTTATTGTTGAAGAGCCGTTGAATTTATTATCGGTCCTGGTCTGTATTGATTGCATCTTGCTCATATGTTCAGTTTTATTAAGTTATTTGAAAGAAATACTTTTTTGGGGCAATGCATTAGAATGAGATGTAATCTGTTTATTGGCAAATAACTTCCTTTTTGCTCAAAAACACAGCAAGTCAGACTTGTGCAGGATGATTTGCTGGTGGTGACTGTATATTCTGTTCAGAATATCTCTCTCCTGTTGCTCCTAGACTACGGACTTTTGTCTGGAGAAGTCTGCAGTGAGACACACGGATCACCGTGGTCTCCGGGCTCTATTTTTCTTTTCGCACACATTAGAATAGCCTTGTTCGGTTTTATGGTAATATAATAGACTTTGAGATTTATTCTCATAAATTGTGGTATGGCAAAACTGAATTCTATTCTGATGTGAATTATTTAAACATGTTATTTAAGCTCGATTTCAGTCATTATTAGACATAAATCAACGATGAAATAGTTTAGTGGTGCGTATTTTGTCATGATCTTTGAATCTGCTTAGATATACCTGCTGATTTCATCACACAGCAGCATAGTGCCCATCAAACGAAACAAATCAATCGTAAAACTGACAGCTTAACACCAATTTTAAGCCCCGCCAGTGTCTCAGTAGTCAGCCAAGCCTCCGGCGCACCTTTCAGTGTTGGTAGTTTCTGTATACAACTTGTATTTGCGGAGTATTTGAAGAGTAATGTTTTAGAACACTATTAAAACAGTACAGATTCAGAGGTAGTTACGCGGCCATATGAGACAAGTAGCGTAAATAATAACATGCTACCAAATAATATTATTCCGAGAAACATTTACGTTTAAATAATGATGCGGACTTGGAAGGCTATATAGTGTGCTAATGCAGTATAGATAGACACCGCTAAATAACAAACATCATACCTGTTACTAAACTTCATATTTGTCATCAAAATTTTAGACTTACTACATATTTCCAAAACCGTGGTTTTATGCAGATAATTATGCTAGGTTATATATAAAACAAAAAAGAGAAAAGGTATCGGAAGCACGAAATTTCCATGGGCCTTCATAATTTAATATCTATGTTTTATATCGAACCCTCTGTTAATATCGTTTTATCGTTTTATCATCGTTTCATATAATAGGAAAGATTCCAGATACTTACATATCATGATTTACTTAAGATTTAAGAGAATTTTACCAATGAAGTCACAGGGGCAGGATGTTCAGCTGTCCCTAGGGACACGAGCCGCCTGGCTTGCAGCCAGCTCTGCGCAACATCAAGAATGAATATTTAAGTTTCTAACTACTATGAAAGTAACTATGTTCACAATTCATCTCACTGTCATTATTTAAACTTCTGCTTTCGTCTGTTCGGTCTGTAAACTTCTGTGTTAGCAAGTAGGCTTTATAACCATGTCTGATGTAACGTGGCCAATGTACAACGCTTAAGAATTCCGAAGGCACTGCTTCAGCTTTAAGAATGCAGGTGCTGATTGCTGAAAAGCAGGATGTTTTGAAGCTGTGTTGGATGTATCATGTTTCACGCCAAATGCCTACAATATACTGGTTCTAACGTAAGCGAAGTATGTGACATTTTATAAGCGTTTCGATTTCATATCTATTATGTGTATTTTTGATATACATATGTCCTGATACGTCATATGGCATGACGTTCCAAACCTTGATTTACAAAATTGTAATTTTCCTGTTGCACATTAAGAATTCTCTAGGTTCTGAGACTTGTCTCTTATATTGAAAGAAAAAAAAATATCCAGTTTAATAGGAGAGGGATAAATTCAGGGCAGTCGACTAGTGTTTAAAGTTTAAAAGATATTTGTAAAATAATGGGAAAGTAGCCTATATTTAAACGACCCAGTTGCTTCTTTTTTGATAATAAATAGCTCCAGTTTTTTACATATTGTGGGACCATTTTTCAAACTTATAAGATGCTTAACTTCAGTTTCCCTCTGGTAAGTGTACGCTTTTCTGGGGACAGGGGAAGGATTTGTGTGCTGGGGCTTAATCCTTATGTCCTTATTATATCAGGAGAATTAATTAGAAAATATGGCATAATTTTACTTCCTCGCCTTATCTCAAATTCAGCAATTTAAAATAATTAAGCATGTTCAACAGGGGTAATATATGGGAACAGTAACAGTACATACTTCTTCATAACAGTGGTCCCAACTAAGTTCTCTTGATTTATTTAGAAAAATATATACATATTAAAATTAATATTGTACCAAATAGTGCATCATTTTTACAGATGGTGTTTCCACTTGATACAGCAGCTCAGTTCCAGAGCAGTCTTTGCCTTTGTAGTATATGTAAATGGCAGAGGCATGGAGGGAGTCAGTCTACGTGTGATGATGTGAAATTACATGTGAATGAGCATTGCATGAATGCTCTGTGTGCCCCCTGCTGGCCCACCCTGCTGCCCCCGGCAGAGCTTCATTCCCTAAGAGTGCGTCCACATTGTGTAATGGGCCATGCATCAACTGTTTGTCTGCTGTAGCTCATTATAAGCACAATTCAAAAGGGTTAATGGATCAGGCCATTTAAAAGGTGAGAGAAGCAATGACAGGAGGAACCCTATTAAAGAGCCGTTGTGGAGGGAGTTCGTTCAGGCCGCTTTGCTTAGCCACTCTGCTTAGCCACTCTGCTACTCTCTTCCATTTGTAGGGTCTGGTAAATAAATGTGACCTATGTCCAGTTTTTATTTAGCTTTGGTTATAGGTAACACCATTTAACTTCCCTTTCACAGCGTGGTTGTGACTTCAGCATGTCTTTTTATCCTATAAGCTTTAGCACACATATATTTCTTAATGGGAATTTATGGAACTGCGGATATTTTTCTCTATTAATGTAAAAACTGCAAATGTATTTAAGGATGAGTGAATTTCATTTAGAGGAGTACAGTATGAACTTGTAGGTTTCTGTCCACTGTGCATTTGAATAGGCCGATTAGGGACTCATGCTTTCAAAAGATGAATCACTCTAGAAGTTCCACAGAGACCGGATGCATTATTATACTACACCCCCTTGAAAATTCTTAAAATATGTTTCTTAAAATATGACACAATTCTCCATGCAGGCACTTTTGGCTCAGGTCTCATTCAAAGTGTGCAGATGTTGACACAAGAAATTTGTTGCTGGAATTAAAATTGTTTACAAATTTTAATTATTATATATTAAGGAAAAGTATTTCTTTAAACACCACATTTGGCAAAACAAGCTCAGACATGAAGTGTGACAGACGGAGAAATGGTCTAAACAAGTTCTTTGGCTCTATACTGCCTAAAATAATAGTCTGGATTTATATAAACAGGAACTGCTGCTGACCAGATTCAGTTAATTTTAAAAACTGAACAAAGAAATTTAGGATCATCTCTTTACCTTGTGAGCATATTTGGAATAATTGTAGTTGTGGCAGTTGCACCTTTTTGTATTGTTTGTGTCTTTTAGCCCCAACTTCCCAAGTTAGTAAGAGGACCAATAAGTGTTTGATAAATTGATGGTTGGTTTGTGGAACTAGCATTTCTGTTAAAAATGGGAACGCTTCACTTAAAGCTCTTAGGCTCTTTTTAAAGTGAAGATGTGTGTGAAATTGTTACTTTGGCCGAGGTTTTTAAGATGGCATTTGGCCCAAGTTGCTGTGGCAATGCATATGACAGAGAGCCTGGAGGGGAACCTGCACGGAGAGAGGTCGGCAGACTGCTGTGACCCAGCCAAAGTATGGGAACGGCTGGGAGAGCCCGACTGGGCTGGGAACTCCACTCTGTTTACCACAGGGAAATCACACCAACACAGAACAATGAGCTAACCTTACCCTTCGGAAAAAAAATAATTTCTTTTTCTTCTTAAAGGTCAGAAAGATATACATAGGGAGTCTGCACAAAAGAATTTAGTCAGGGACTCACATATGCCAACATGGAGGTCATCTAAATGTTCTTTCAAAATGAGGCTCTTTTTTATATCTGTGTGTGTGTATTTTGTTTATATTATATTGTGGGGACCAAATGTTCCCCACAACATCATAAAAACCTGTTATTTTCACATTTTTCTGGTCCCCGCAAAGATGTGTGAATGCAGTCAAAAAACTAAAAATGCTTTATTTGTTTGGTTACTTATGGTTAAGGTGAGGGCTGGATAGGGGACAAGGTTGTCATGTTGGGATTAGAGTTTTTCCCCTTAGAAATGAATGGAGAGTCCGCACAATTACAAACCTATGTGTGTGTGTGTGTGTGTGTGTGTGTGTAAGTGGGTATACCTGTCCTAATGGGGACACAATGTCCCCATAACGTGATAAATATACATTTTTTCCCTTAAGGTGAACGGTTTCCTGGTCCCCATAAGGGAACACTCTGTTTTATAAAAATCGGTGACTAAAACAAAAATTGGAAAATCTCTTGTATTTTGCTTGGTTACTTATGGTTATGGTTAGAGCTGGGTAGGGGTTACGGTTGTCATAGCTACCGTTAGCATTTTTCCCATAGAAGTGAATGAGCGGTCCCCATAAGGATAGGTATACCCGACTGTGTGTGTGTGTGTGCGTGCATGATAATGATGTTGGTTATTATCATAACATCTCATCAATAGTGGGGACTTTTGTTCCAGAGGAATCTGTTTTGGTGTCGAGCATTTAGGTCTGTTGGTTAACGTCCTTTAGGGTTATTCCATATTATTCCAAATCAATCACATTTTGCTGTTCAACCAAGGAAACTTGATGTCCCAGCAGAGAGCAGCCATTCACAACTAAAAAAAAACTTTTCAGACAGTGGAGTATTTGGCAAAAATTTGGCTTTGAAGATACCTATTCATTTAAACCTGGCTGATCTTATGTTTCCATAATGGCTCATTCTATCAAGCGTCTTAAACATTTCAGCACCACTTCTACAGAAGGAATATTAAAAAAACCTGCAGGTGAGAGGGAGAAAGTAGGTATGTACAGTGAAATTAATGAAATGATACTTCATTTCCTGTTTGACTATAGATACACAGGAAATCTTCAGTTTTCAAATATCCCTTTTTACTCACCTAAGCAACACATAGGTGAGAGTAAAGCTTAAGGTCACAGCACAGGGTCAGCCATTTATTTGACATCTCAGAGCATCTTTTTGGGGGTGAACAACCTTAGTTAAGGACCTGATGCTGATGTGACTACTCTGCTGATCCAGACCTATCAAACGGCACAGAGGCCTATCCCACAGAGCCACACACTGGCCAGCATAGGACTGCATCAAGTACTCTTTTGAAGGTTAAACACATGTACTGTGCTGGTATGTGTTAGTACTCAAGCGTAGAGGACACTGTGACGTTGCATGTATTTTTCCAGCTTCTGTTGTGAAATATTTCAAGCATTGAATGGGGGGGGGCTTTCTTTCATGTGCTGGAGTGGTGCCACAAACAGGAATTATCCAACAATCACTTTGTTAAGCTTCAGATAACAATTTGTTCAACCACCCTGCAGTCTCAAGGGAAAAGGAAACTCTTTTTCATAGTTTATGATTAACTTCATGAAAGAGCAGGTCAGGCCCATCTGCTGCTGTGGATAGACTGCATATGCTCAATTAATGCTCAATCAACGAGTTACTCGTTGCATTATTTAGATTCACAGAGGGATAACAACAGTTTAGTGAGGTTGTTGTCATGTATAAAGTGTTACGCAGGGAGTAGAGTGTGGCTTTTCTCATAACAGGCTTTTAAGAGTATTGATACTACAAAAATGAAACCCCATTGAGTGAATACTTCTCACAGCATGAGCTTGTGGCCACTTGACCTTGTGAACTCCAGGTGAGAAAGAAGTTGCCGGGCCTTGACTGTTCTCACTTGTCCACTTGTCTGTCTCACTTCCTCTTCCTGTCAGTGCTGGAAAAACGCAGCATGGCAGGAATGCAGCCCTGATTAGGACATTACCTGTGGTTCTGGACGTGCCGGGTGACCGGGATGCGTGATGAGCTGGAGGAAGAGCAGACAATAGGATAGTGGAGATTCTTTTCCACGTTGCATTCCAGTAATCCGCAGATGGGCCCACACTTTGATGAGCCCCTCTTTGCTTCCTGAGATTGTAGCTCCTTTGCAAACACTAAACAAAGGTCTGAGAGTGAATGAGCAGGGGATGGGCACACCTCAGGATGTCCTGTTATGATTAGGGTTAACATCTCCTGATTCCTGCAGTGTTATTCTAACATGTACGAATAGCTTCTGTGTTTCCATTGACTATGACTGTGCTGCATATCAATTCCCAGAAAGGTCTCCTACCCACATTATGTCTGGTGTATCTTTTTTTGTTGATTTATACCCAGAATTCTCAGACATCCACCTAATTATTAACAACATGATTTGTGTGTTCCTAATCTCATTTCATTTTTCTGAAACAGGTGCAAGCACTGTGCATTTGTCTGCTCATTCTTTGCCAGCAGTCCTCGCTGAAATTATTTTTTCTTGACACATGGATACAACTACACATATTCACCTGTAGGTTTCTACATCAAGGAATACTACCATAAATATCCTTCTCACATCTTTTCAGTATCTTTCATACATTTCATGTATCTGTTGCATGTTTTGTCAGAAATTTGTGTGCATGTTGGCTGTACATATATAGGAAGGGAGACATAATCTGCTGAAGTACGTCAGCTACCAAGAATGATACACAAGTGACACATCTCACTGTTTTTGTCAGCAGACAATGTTAATGGATTTTTTTTTTCATGTTAGGTTCTCAACACATAGAGATTAGTGTAGTTCCTTATTTATTTAGATAGTTATATGTCTTCCAAGTCGTCCCAGGTAAAAACACTGAGATTTAACATCATCATCCAGGGTAGCTGTACACCCCGTTGAGCCCCAGCCTGCCCAGCCCCGTCCCGCGGCTAGGGAATCCTTTCTAGATCTGATTTGGGGTTGAGATGCTGGCTTGGCCTCAGCAATCAAATGTGTCCCACCTGTCTTGTCAGGCTTTGTAGGTGTAGCAGGTTGTTCCTTGGACCGCCCATCAATCGCTGACAGCTGACAGTTTAATTTGGGCGGACGGGCAGCTCATTACTCGTGTAGGCGCACAGTGAACATGTGGGCAGCCAGTCGCATCAGCGATCAATGACAAAGGTTGCAGTGGGTGCAAGAGTGGGCGAGAGTAGGGGGGTGAGGGGGTGGAGAAGAGAGGGGACCCCAAGAGGAGGAGGGGGGTAGAACTGAAGGTCAGTTCTGAAAGGTGGGGGGCAGGGGGGGGAGAGAGAGAGTAAAATACTAGCTGTCAGGTGAAGAAAGATAGACATATTCCTCTAACTCTGTAAGCTGAGAAATACCGCCCCTTATTCCAGTTTACGCCGTGAAGTACCATGAAGTACTCATGGGTGTACCATGAAATACTCACGGGTATACCATGAAGTACTCACGGGTGTACCATGAAATACTCACGGGTATACCATGAAGTTCTCACGGGTGAACCATGAAGTACTTATCGGTGTACCATGAAATACTCTTCCTACATACACCTCTTTGATTAAGAACACCAAACAATACGTTAACGTGAACATTGGATTACATTTTTAATCCAATGTTTCACAGTGTGGAAGTCTTGCATCAGAAGAATTCAAATGCTCTACAGCAACCAGAATAAGACTTGCTAACTAAAAATCCATTTGTGATGAAAATAAAAATGAATTAATGATATGAGGATAACCGAAAGTTCCACTGGCAAGGAAGAATGGAACTTGAGAGCCCGAAGCCTGTTCCCCTCATTTAAAACTACATCTTTATTTTTTATAATTCAGACACCCCTCACTTAACGATCTACCTGTTTAACGACCACCTGGACTTGTGACCAACTCTCCGACCAGTCGGTAGTGTATGCTGTACGGGAACTTTGGTCATGGAAACAGCAGCGTGCATATAGATGGTGCAAAGGTGACATTAAAACACCATCTAAAGATAGTTGACACAAATCTAATACCAGTACAGTATGTTTGAAATATGGGTTTTGGGCAGCTCCTTGCTTACCGACCAATTCGCTTAACGACCTCATCACAGAAACAGAACTTGGTTGTTAAGTGAGGAATTTTTGTACTTTAAATCTATCGACAATTATTTTCCTGTTTTTCTATGACTATAGTCTCTTTTTCTGATTTGTCTAATTAAATGACTTCAGTTAGAATTTTGTTTATACTAATAAATAAAATTACATAATCCTCAAAAAGCCTTGCAATGGGCTGGCCCCCCATCCTGGGTTGTTCCCTGCCTCGTGCCCATTGCTTCCGGGATAGGCTCCATACCCCCCGCGACCCAGTAGGATAAGCGGTTTGGAAAATGGATGGATGGATGGAATCCACAAAAAATACACAAACACACTAGATCCAGTTGTATTCTGAGATGAACTAACTAGGTTCAGTCTGGAATTAAACTACCATCTAACAATGACCCTGGTATATTTAATGCTGTTGGGTCTTTTTCACAATATCCACATGAAAGACTGAAGCTTATAACTGTTCTTAATTTTTTTTTTTTTTTTTATGAATATTAAACTTTGAAGTTAAATTATGCTTTGATATGACTGTTGCCTCTTTAATAAACTCACATGTAGTTGTTCTCAGGCTTTATTTCTTTGGGAATTCAGGTGGGTACAGTAAATATTTTATTTCTGTTAGTCTGTTCTGTGTTTGATGTTTCAGTTTAATAAAATCCGGTAGGTAGGGTGCTTTGTCTTAGGTACAGTGCTAATGTTGTTGCTGCATGTTTTCCATTTGATTAGGCCAAATAAATGAGATTTCTTTGTCTTGATTCAATTAGTTGTAAGTTTCAGTTTCAGGACAAAACGAGTAAACCTTTTGGACAAGGTGTGTAAATGTTTAAACACCAGGAAAGAGCTTGGGAGTAGATTCAATCACAGCTCCCAATCCGCTGAGG
Source organism: Isichthys henryi (assembly GCA_026776945.1). Taxonomy (NCBI): domain Eukaryota; kingdom Metazoa; phylum Chordata; class Actinopteri; order Osteoglossiformes; family Mormyridae; genus Isichthys; species Isichthys henryi. The sequence goes on along the minus strand of JAODJX010000039.1, from coordinate 17,696,247 downwards.
GATTCCCCCACACGTCTCAGAAAGTCCCATGTGAGATACTTTCTGTGGGTTAAAGTAAATGTCATTTGTCTTTTTTTCAATTGGGAATGGTGAGGGGGCTTGTAAGCGTAAAGTAATCCAGGGTGTACAATGTTATAGAAATCAGCTATAATTATGATTTATGTTCTGCCAAATAGTTTTATCATGCCAGATTGGAGATCCGTCAGAGAGTTTTCTTTAACTTATTGATTATATGAACACCTTAAAACATTAATAGAGCTCTATTCCACTGGGGAAAAGGCATTAGTGATTGTTTTCTACCTATATAAAACTATGTTCCAATAGAGGCCACAAGATTGTGTAAATTATTTTCGCTTTCAGCTGGCAGTACAATCTCACAGAAGGGTACAGTTCTAGGGATAGGCGATATGGACTTAAAATCATATCATGATATAGCATGTTATTTTTTGCAACAACAATATTCACATTGCCAAGTTCATTCGTCAGTTTGGAGACAATAACTTAAATTGAACATCAAATTAAATTTAAAAATAATAAAACACCAATCCTTCAGCCCAAATGTATGCAGTAGTAAAAAAAGTATGTGCAAAACAGCATACAAAATGAAATTTAACTTCACATTTAATTAGACTGTCCTGTATTATTAGAAAAATATATAATAATAGATATAATATATCTAAAAGTATGCAGAATGTAATAAAACATACTAAATGTAGAAATATAAGATACCAGAAAAATAATAAGACAAAAAACAATACCAACACTTTGTGAGTGGAGCAGATGTGTGCTGTTACTTGGTATGGCATCCTAGGTAAAATTCAGCTCATTAGTAAAATGATGCAATCAGAGTCTGTGCAGTTGCATGTTACTATAAATTTCTTGTGAAATATAGAAGCTTTCGTGATCATATATAGAAGTACTGGATTTGCTTCTGCTCAAGCATCTGCCAAAGTCGAATGTGGAGTCCAGGCCGAAGCAGAACAGACAGAAATTAATGCAGCAGGTCTCTTATGATGCCCCAGTGACAGAACTGTTTTACTGATGCATTGATGATGTAAGTATTACATCTCTGCAAATGCATTTTCAGAATGAGAGCAATTTGGGAGTCTTCACTGAGTTGCCTACACTTTCCATTGGAGACATGAAACATCAGTGTGTAGGTCTGAGTAGCTCCCTGACCTATAAAGGTCAATCAGACATGGATGGGAAAGAACTTGCTTTTAATTGGAAAATTTCCCAGGTCTGCCTGAACCCAGCATGACCACCCTGGAATGGCAGTCTTTTTTACAAGGAAAAAAATCTACTGGAAATCTACCCAAATATGTGGGAGTCCCTCAGGACTGCTGCCACTGCTCTGGTCACAGTGGCATCAGCAGAGGGAAGTTTCTCTAAACTGAAGCTTTTAAGAATCTTGCATTATGGTTGGTACAAAGCTTTTGTTTGTGCCAAAGCTGCATATTGTTTAAAATGGGAGTCATAAAAGTCATGGGGGTCATAGTAAGTATAATTAATATAATGTGCGATTTTGTTCTCTGTACTTGTTTGTTTTCCATTTTATCCACTGATTTATTTTATTTAATACTGTGTTTTTTGCATTTTGGAGTGATTTTTATATAATATTATATTTTTTATCTACTATATTTATGCTGTCTGCATGTTTATAATTTTAATTATTATATTTAAATATATCAATAAAAAGTTGGTGTGAAATGAACTGAAATGGTGGCTGTGCTGTGTTTACGTGCACTGTAACCGACGGTAGTGTCTTGCTTTGTGCCTGTGTGTATTGGTGATGAGTGGTGAAGGGGCACCATTGGGATCTTGCTAGGGCACCAAACTGGCCAGTAATTGCTCTTATTGCAGTAATCAGGGTTTGTTAATTGTAGGTATGTAAAACTCACTTTGTAGTACACGCCACAGGTCATCCTCAGAAACGGAAACATTATGTACACTTTTGGCCATGCTTGTTTCTGCTTTGTTTTGTTAGGATATGCATCAACCCATCACACTGCCAGGCTCACAAGAGAGATTTTTTTGAATTTCAAATGTACAATGAAATGTTACTCAAAACATAGATCTTGATCATGGTACTGTGTTGGTGTATTATCATTAAAATCACAGTATGACTTTTTGTCGTATTAAACATTAAACACTGAGGACAATATGACACACAGTGTTGACAGGGCTGTTCTCTGAATCGGAGGCTTGAAGGAGGTGATGGAAAATTTTGTTGTTCAAATATAAAAAAAAGATTTTCATTCATCCATCCATCCATCCATCCATCTTCTAACTATTTATCTTGGTTTGGGTCACAGAATATGAATAAATGAAAATAAATATGAAAATTAATGATATTTGTTGTATCTTAAATTTGCTATATGGGAAATGAAATTACTCATTTATAATTAAACTACTAACACAACTTTACATGTGTGCCAGTGGTCATGGTATTTCCTTCAGGTTGTCCGAATTCCGTGTTTTGTGCCCATAGCTTCTGGCATATGATCCGGACCCCCGCATAGGACAAGCGGGTACAGAAGATGGATGAATGGGTGGATGCGAGCAGTTGTGATCCTACAGTTGTCTGGTCCTGTCTTTCTAAAATACTTCACGGGCATCCCACCTTATGTACATTGATTTCAGGGAGATAGATGAGGGACACCTGTGGGGGTGAGCTGGGGGCTTTTGGTAGCTAAGCTTGGGTGGTATTATGGAAACTTGTGCTCTGCAAATTTTATTGGGAAATATGAGAATAGCATTGCACTCTAAAATACTATCAAAATACCATATACCACAGCAGTCTGGACGGTATGACAGTATTAAAAATTAGATACCACCCAAGCGTGGGGGTTTGTTAAGGTGCTGGCAGTAAAATTTGCTGACTTAATGAGGCTGGGTTGCAGCCGAATAACTTCTTACCCCCACTGAATAGTGGAACAACAGATTTCTGGGACATTGCGAATCAATATTTGGTGTCAAGGAGCGGCTGTCAATTTGCGAGGGACTCCTGGAACTTGCGGGAGAGCTGGAATGTCTGACTTTGAGTGCTGACACAGTTAGACCCTCTAGGTAGGTTACTGTCAGGTTTTCAATGACAATGTTTAAATTCAATGAATGTAAGGCCAGACTGTAAGAGCCATTGTGTATTTTCTTTATCACTGGCTTTTAAAGTGAGTAAAAATTTTAGTTATCTTGATGAAAAGGAACACTTACTGTGAGGGCTTATTAAGAGCAAGACAGAGCCTTGGCCTAAAACCATACTCAGTGACTGTTCTCACTTGTCCTCAACTCGGTACTGCCTTCTTCTGCAGCACCGATATGTTTTCATATTTCAACTGAATAAATCAGCATTTTTAAAAGATCAGTTACTGAAATGAGATTTACATGATTAGACACACTTTGTATACTGGTATTGTTATTATATATACACTGTGTATACTGTTATTGTTACTCCCTGCCATCCTTGTAGTGGACAAGAAAACTGAATGAATAGATGGATAGATGGATGGATGTGACTGTTGCTTCACACAGTGCATGAATTAGATTGATAGGCTGAAGGATTAAATTTAATTTAAACTCATTCAAAAATGATTTCAATCAAGTATTGCTCTTTTAAATTTTTAGATGATGAATCTTAACATGATGCAGATTAATAGTGTTTAAAATTAGGTGACTGATGATTTTAGTGGATGACAAGTAAAATCTATAAGAATTTACATAAATACACACACACACACACTTAAATGTATTATTATTGTTGTTGTTACTGCTGTGTAAAATGTCAAATGAGCTGGCTTACCATTTACATGGACATTACAGTAATGAATAGGGTTGAAATTTGTTTCCATTCACTTTCTTGATTCCAGATGTCAGGGAAGTGGCCACCCCCAGACCTCAATTTTTTTATCAGTGCCTCCTGCTGTTTGCAGCCTTTGCCCGCCCCACCTCATTCTTACACTCACAGCCCCTCCCTCTCCCATTCTTTGTAAAATGGGTGCTGATTTTTGCCTATTATTTCTGCCCCACTACTTCATTAGTTACGTCCCTCTCAGCTGCTGCTGGAGACTAACATGTGCGCTAGTACAGGTATGGAAGTCATCAACTGGGGTCAAAGGCTAGCCTCATTACCCAGGCCTAATGAAAACTTTCTGTGTTTTATACTGTTGTATTCCAATGTGCCATGTCTGAATCCACGGACCAATGGCTGTCCTGCTCCCCAGACATGGAAACCAGATGACTATCAGGGAGGGGTGGGCTTATGAGGGTAGGCTGGGCTGAATGAAGGCAGCTGCTGATATAGCTCTCATGGAAGCTCGCTGACATATGTGTGGTGATACACTTTTTTCTGTATGCTAATCTTTTTTGTTTAATGATATTACACATAGTGTCCTTCAAATAAAATGATGGTGTGATTGTGTGATTCATTGTTTTGGTCTGCCTAAAAGAACGACTCTTTTATTTTTAAATTGACTTGGTTTTAAACCCACAAGCCATTCGTAAGAGGTACAGCTCTTCTGCACATGGGCATTCCCAGTCTTCCCATGCCCCATCTTCCAATCAACTGTTGTCACAAAATGAGTTATAAGCAATCACAAAAATGTTTACCCAAGTTGGGCACTCACCTGGCTGTCAGGTAGCAAAACCAGCAGTTAGTCAGTAGTTCTGCATTCCGTTTGTAACCAGAATCAGCTTATATATATACCATGTGTCTGTATTCAGAGCAGCGATGACAAATAATAATGAGTAATCAACAGTAGAGTAAAGCGACTAAAAGGCATGACTTCTTTCACATTTTACGGGGAAACACATTCTGTTGTATGTGATGTATCCGTCCATTTTAAATACATAAAAAAATATGAAGCAATAGCGTAATACTCAGTATTTTTACTGGCCAATATGAATACCAGAGTTACTGTTTCTGGGGGTTTTCATGTGAAGTGCAGTTTCTTTTTTCAGGTGCTCATTGAGTTCCTGCAAATTGTGCAAAGTATAAACAGACTGCTGCCAGCCGAACAATGGGCCTGGCAGCACTGCAGCGGCCTGTCAGCAGCCATGCAGATGCGAGCGATAAAGCAGGGCCTCTCACCTGCCTGTCCGTCACTCCACGCCGCTCAACCATCACGTCCTGATTGTGAATCTGTGATTGATGCTCTTGGCCTAGAACTTTCCCTGGCCCATGGAGGAAACAGGAGGGCTCAGGAGATAGCAGGCTTGTTCTCCCTCTCCCTCTTCCTCCTGCCAGTCACCTACGGCTGTGGGAAAGAGATGAGATGAGGCCTACAATCCAGATCATTGTCCACCTCCTAGATTAAAGCAGAGACGGCAGCATTGTCTACTGAATGGATAGACCTTCCTGCTGTCACTCAAGCCTTGCGCTGGGCGCTACTTCATGTCTAAGAGGCTTATCTATGGTGAAAGGCCCCTGGCTGCTCCTGGGAGAGAGAACGTAATGAAGCGTGTTGTTCTGAAGAGGGGACCTGCTGCAGAGAGGAGCTGCAGCTGCACTCGCCCTTGCTACACCCTCTCCAGACAATTGGCATTTATCTAGTCTTGCATAGCATCAAGTGATAGCAGCGACGGGTGCTCATGAGCTACATTGTGCATGAACGCGCGAAACACCCTCTTGTCTGCGTTCAGTGGCCTGTGGGAGCATCGGCAGTGGTATTCTACTCTTATTGTGCTCTCAGTTGAATGGGGTAGAGTTTAACTGTGGCACAGTCTATATGTTTTCGTAATATATGTTGGATTTATTAATATTGTTGTTTGTGAGTGTGTTACCATCGTAGATACAGTAACACTCAGTTGACAGCATAGGACAAGTGGAAGCCCATTGTAGGTGAAGACAGTTCTGACAGTTTACAGGTGAAGAAACTCTTCGGTTTCTTCTCATATCAGAGACAGCTACAACTGCTACAACTAATGTAATGTATCCTATGAAAACAAGGCATACCACTTCAGGTGGCAAAAGCAAGTGAATGCACTGCTAGGAGGATAATTCATCCATGTTCTGGGCTGGCCTCTGTGAATGTCTCCCTTTTATTTGCATGTCCTAGGAATGCTTAACTCTCCATCGATATGAATTGTTTGTATACACCTCTTTGTCTCATCTCTCCTCTTATACAATATCCTCCTACTGATTTCGCATATCAGGTCATTAGTCTTTCTTGACAATCCAGTAATGCTGGTGCCATATTGTGGCTCCATGCTCCCAGAACCTCTATGCTCCCATGATGCTTTGCCTAGACATCAGGTCTGGCTGAAGTGGGCTAAAGGTCTTCGATGTGAGCTCCCACCAGTCAACTTTGTACTTTGTCCTGCACAACCCCCCCCCCCCACCACCATACAGAATCAGCACAAATATGGCTGAGAAATTACTCTAAATTAGCTTGACAGTATTTGTCCATAAGTGATGTAAAAATAAGCCTGCCGCATGCACATGCATGTAAGAGCTTTTCTTCATCCCCAGGTATAAATTACCACTGTAAATATCCAGAAGTGTTGCAGTATATTGGAAATTCCACATGCCACCATGGACAACAACATCTTCTAAATACTATCAGTTGTTCCTACATACAAAGAAGGCAACAGACTTGTTCTGTGGACCTGCTCATGTATGTGATAATGGAAGCATTGAACAATTTTAATATGTAAAATTAATCAATGCTATGTTGTTCTCAGAGCAGTAGCTGTAACAGCTAAAGATGCAGAGTGGAGCTGAAGATTCTTTTTTGGGAAACATTTAAAGCAGAAAGGACATGAACAAAAGCATTTAGAAGGAGCTGTTTTGTTGCCGCCTTTTTAACCTAAATAGGCGGACTGTTCGGGCATGGCTCTGGCTTCAAAGTATTGTCCCACACATGCAATTACCATTTCTATCAACTGTGGAGAAAGATTATACTTTTTGGGTGTTCCTCTATGTTTTTCCAGTGGATTCACATGGTGAATGTGACACGTTTTGTGTCTCCCACCCTCCATTGAATTTAAAAGTTCTCTATTCTTGAACCGATCCAAGAAGTGTCCTAGACACAGGCTGAATAGACACTAAATCTTTCAAGGTTAGGACTTAACCTTCTTTCTCTCTAATTCATCTCCAAACTTTAGTCTGAAGCCAATCAATATCAGATGATTGGTAAACAATGTGCGACGTCTGATGGGCAGGTAGTGAGGCACTCAATGGGATTGCAAATGCTTTGTGTAGACCCCAGTCGCTTTTGCTCTAAAGTACTGTCACAAAAAGTGAAATTACCATTCACTTGGAATGATGCCATTCATCTTTGTCAGTGCTGGGCCCAGCACACATTAATGCTGTGTTTTGCATCAACCGAATTTGCCCAAATCCAGGAGGAGAGCCGCTGTGCCACCTCTGCCGAGCTTAATGTGGCAGTTCAGCCTGATTTCACTGTGCGTGAGGCCCGCTCCTTAATTTACTGCTTAATTCTCAAAGAAACAGAAATAGATATGAGGAAAAAAGTTGGGAAAATAAGATAAATCTGGCAGGAATATCCGGACGTGAGATCTGGCTGCTGGAACGGAGGCTGTAATTCACTGAGGTGACTTCGGGGAGCAGGTGCCAGGTGTTTGTTGGTATGTTCTTTTTATTTTTGCAGTGCCTCATATATAAAGGCAGTGCCTCCCCCAGGCCCCATCCTGCTGTACATTCATATCAAAAAAGGGAATGCTGAAGAATTGCTTTCCAATAGTTAAAGACTTATTTCAGCTCTGCTAAGTTATGAAATCTCACAAACACACATATGCACATGATCGGACAAACTTACACAAACACAGTAAATATTCCTTGCATTAAAAGCTGAACTTGCAGAATTTGTAGGAAGAGTGCTTAGGGATGCAAGATCCACTAGGGGGATTGAATGTCTTCTGAACTGCATTCTGGCTAAAGGCAACATTTCTCATGTAAATATGTTGACATGACAGAGTCTAACGTAAGTGACATGAAGTGTCTAATAAGTCTTGACTTCGATCAGTTATGTGGATTTTTTTTTTACTTAGAAAACTTGGATAGGAAAGTGTTTCAAACAGATTCCGTTTCTCCTAGAATTCAGAGTCAGAAAAATGACTCCAGGGTTAATTTATGGTTGTGAAAACTTTGATCCCTGAGTTTAAGGAGCAGGAAGCCTCCCTATAATATCTGTCTATTTATAAATGATGTGTAAACAGGCTTTGCAGTGTTATTTAGAATTGCATTTCATATCATATTTGTTCCTTGGAGGTTGTACAAAATTGTCCTATTGGCCTGCATTTTGACTTCACTACTCTTTCAGGGGTCTATGTGAGATGATTTTTAAGGAAAAGATGCTACCAGATTTAGAAAAGGAGGAACAGAAGAACACTCGAAGAACCTCGTAATGATGAGAGGGGCACCCGGCCTCCATTATTTACTAAAAACACCTGCCCCTCTTCAGTGCTACCTCATCAATGGGTCACTTCTTCCATATGCCATTGCATTGTCCCATAAAAGCCCTTCCATCCTGCACTCCATGTTTTTCTGAATATACTGCCCACACCCAGAAGTGGGCTCACCTTATTCCCCAGAAGGACCAGACAAAACAGGCTTGAGCCCCTCTACATTCCCTTATGCTGGAGACATAAAGCCTCAGTGAGACTCAGGACTGATTGTTTCCCTGTAACTGCTTGGGACAGGCCCATCCATGGGACCGTCTGATGGACGAGCAAACTCCTCCGCGGGCTCCTATTTTTAACAAAGTTATTTTAGCCTCACACTCCCTCTGTGTCATCCATAAATGATTATGCTGAGAGGAGGCAGACAACAGAATTTCCCACCTCAATCTTCCAGAGATATATTTAGTTAGCTGTAATTAATGAATTTTAGAATTATCTATGAGTCTGACTTAAAACATAAATCCATTTCTAGCAGCTTGTTTCTTCTGGAGGTTTTTCAATTTTGCATGTACACTAAACTATATCATCTCCGGATAGAACTTGCTTAAACATGTGTATAAAAAGACTGGGTTATTGCAAATGAGCTATCGTGCCAGAGATGCCACAAATATAAATTCATCATGTTTTTATGTCAGTTGTGTTAATTATGTAAAATTATCTAAAAAGAGTAAGCAGGCATATTTTAGTCTGGGTGTGTTTGAAGTCTCACTTGTGTATGTGCGTGTGAGTACATTGAGGTCTGTATTTGGGTCTATTTGATAGTTGTAGTGTGCATGGTGGTGCTGGTGTCAGGCCTGGTATGGGCTCTGGTGTTGGAAGTGATTAGTGAGAGATTTGTCTCCTGATAATGTGTATAATGGACAGCAGCACATCAAAGCCACCTTGCCAGGACCATCTCCATTAAGTAACAGCCATCTGGACCATATAAAGTTTCTCACTCATTTAAACACTCTAAACACAGAGCCCACTCACTGAACTCCTGCTACTCTTTCAGTCCCAGTCCTCGCTGTAATATTCAGATGTTTATGTGCTGCTGTTGGGATGTCGGTAAAGACGTCCTTCTCTTTTTCTGTGTATCCATGTATGTTTATAATTATTTCTGTCTACTTGGATCTTTGTGTCTTTTGTTTTCTAATATTTCTTTCCTCTGTTTCTGTATTTTTGTTATGTTTGTTTTTTGTAATTGGACCATTGGGCATGAGAAAGCAGAACTATGCTATGTGAATAACATGTAATTTATTCACTCATCGTCTATTTCAGTACGGCTTCATTAAAAAAGAAAAACGCAACAGATTGATCCATATTTCTGAATTATTTTTAGATGTCCATTGATTTAAACATAAGGGTATTTTTAAGGAAATAAAACATTTCTTAGGGAGTTTTCTTAATGGTAGCACTGTAGATATGTGTCATGTCTTTTTGAAGGAGTTGTGTTTCAAGACAATGATGCAAAGTAGCTAGTTGTGATTGTGTTGACTGAAGTCTGCCCATGTATTATCTTAGAAAACAGGAGTCAGGGACTTTGCTAAGTGTATTTTAATTGGCTTAGAGCCTCTTTCCCAAAGAAAACATGATTTACTGAAACTTGTCTTGTACAGTAACAATGAGTGACGTGTCTATGAAAGCCAGAGCGGACTGGGCTGATGAAGCTAGACGCTTCAGTGTCGAGTAAATGGAGCTGTCAGACAGCGTGGACACTAAAGAGCCACACTATTAAGGCTCCATTGTGTGTCTGTTTGTACAGCCTGCTTCAGAAAAAGATCTTCACACTTACCAGATACCATCACCACAGTGACTTACAAACTGTGAAAGATTTAATCCTAACAACTATGTAATGTATCAACAATTGGCACTTTGCCACCCTTAGGTAAACAGTGAGTGAGAACAAACTCCTGTAGGCTGGCCAATAATCTACTGGAGAGCTGAGGGGGTTGGGGGGATAGTTCGATCTGTGGCAATGGTGAAACTAAACTGGGGGGTGGGGCCAAAGTAGTGGGTGGGGCCAGCCGGCAGCAGAAAGATTATCAAAGCAAATGTATAGTGTCACTCGGTGATTTGGTAATGTAAAGCACTGAATAATCAAAAATAAATCTCACTTCTGCATATATTAAATTTGACTGACCTTACAATGTTTAAGGGATGTATCTTGGCCCTTTGCAAGTATTTTGCAAAAGTTTCTTTCACAGAGAATAATATATGTTTAATAGCTAAGGTTGTTACATTTGGCTACTGATGGCTGCGGAGGTGTTAATATAGGTGCCCATGGGGGTGCATGTGTTCCTGACTGCAGTGTCAGGGTGGTGAATGTTCAGGGTTGGCACTGCCCACTATCACTCTTCTTCTACTTCCCCCCCACCCCAGCTTTGCCGGCACCATCACAAAAATGCCTTCGGTAACATGCAGCTCTCCAGTCACATGTGTTCATTGCTCCACTGCCAGCTGTATCTCACTGATGTCCTGACTTGCAATGAGGCCCCACTGATGCCTCCCTGCACGCCACTCTCACCCCATATACAGTAGGATCAAATGTAGTGATGTACTTAAGAAGAGTAAAGCCTCTACTTCCCGGCACCAGGTGTGTTAACAGGGTCTAATGCTGAGTGATGTTGAAGGAAAACTATGAGTCAGAATCGAGAAACAGTTTTCTGCATTTTGTCTGCATTTTTGGATAAATATAAAGGCTCTCCATCACTGCATCTAACATTACTTCACTGTGTCTCTGTTGCCTGCACTCATAGCTGTATAAACATCTAACAATTAGCATTTAAGAATAAGAATGTTTTGCATACAGCCTACTAAATTCAAAGATATAAACTAATCTGTGGGAAAATCTGGCTTCAAGTCCACTTCTGTGAAGTGAATAAATTACAGTAATTCAATAGATACTGCAAAAGTCATTCATTTTCTTAAAGGAATTTTTTTCACTATGCGCTTCACTTGTTATATTCTCTAATCTTATTCAGTTATATTCAAGGTCACACTGCTACGGATTCCTGTTTCACCAGGACATATAAAACTGATTATGGGTTGAAGCCAGTAAGGGTAGCTTTCTGCCAGACTCTCCCCGTTGCCATTAGAAAGGGTGAAAGGTCACAGCTTCTGAAAGAGAGGACATAACCTACAGACGAGGGTGTGAGTTACTGTGGACCCCACTGACCCCAGTCTACATGTTTGTAAACCGGATGTCACTATGACTGGGAATGGGCAGACAATGTATGACAAAGAGAGCGAGAATGTGGCTGCTTGTCAGGCCTTGTTATGCCGTCTGGGCCTTTCTCATAATTAGTGTCGTCCCCACTCAGGAAGCTGGCCTCACCATCATTAATCCCTCAGTCTGCTGCAGCCATCCTCATCAAAGCAAGTGTTTCCTCAGATAAACGTGGAGGTGCTCCTGCACTGCTGGGACGTCGCCACGGTGACAGGTGCTGATTGAACATTAGGAGGAGGAAGTGCAGAGTAAGGGACTTCCCAGCAGACATTTTTATCTGCTGGGGAGCGGAGAAGGTCAGGGAGTTATCTTTGTGGGCTGGGCGACAGGCGGGCTTGTCCCTGTGAGGACACACTGGGGCGGCCAGAGTGGGGGCAGCAACAGCTAGCGGCTCCTGACGTGAAAAAAGCAGTTAATCTGAGGGGCACCTTAGAATTTAGCCATCGCACTTTGCCCTTGCATAGTCTGGAGTTCAAGGTCATGTTTACAGAGCATTAGGAAATGTACTTGCACACACAGACACACACACACAGACACACACACAAGTTGGTCTTCCTATATAAATGGGGACCGTCCATTCATTTCTATGGGAAAAACCCTAATCTCAATCATGGCACCCTTAACCCCTACCTTAACCTTAACCATAAGTAACCAACCAAAATACAAGACTTTTGGCACTTTTACTTTTTTGATTGCGTTCACACATGTTTATAAAATTAAAGTTATCCAAATGGGGACCTGAAGAAGTATCCCCAAAAGTAAGGAAGTTTCAGGTTTTACTGCACTTTGGGGACAATTTGGTCCCCAAATGTGATCTATGCAAACCGCCCCTCCCCACACACATACACCAGTCATTGTGGGGACTCTCCCTTTGTTTCTGTGGGCTTAATCCTAATCCTAGCTGTGATATCCCTAATCTTTACCCAGCCCTAACCTTAACTATAAAAAATCAAACTAAATACAAGACCTTTGGCAAGTTTAGTTCTTTGATTGCATTCACAGATTTTTATAAGACTGTTTATATAAGAAGTTTATATTGTAGGAACTGGAGTGGCACGGTGGTGCAGTGGTTAGCGCTGTCACCTCACACCTCTGGGACCAAGTCTCTGCCAGGGTTCCAAGGGTGTAGAGTTTGCCTGTTCTCACTGTGTTGTCGTGGGGCTTCCTTCAGGTGCTCTGGTTTCCCCCCATAGTCCAAAAACATGCTAAGGTTAATTGAAGTTACCAAATTGCCCATAGGTGTGCATGTGTGAGTGTGGCCTGCAATGGATTTGCGCCTCGTCCTGGGTTGTTCCCTGCATGTAGCCTCTGGCACAGGCTCTGGACCACCCGCTACCCTAAATAGGACAAGTTGTTACAGAAAATGGATGGATTGTGAAGACCTGAAAAATGTCCCGACAAGCTACACAATAGCTGGTATTACGACATCGTGGGGACAGTTGGCCTCAGAATGACTATTCAGGCACACTTGAACATCACAGTAAACCTGCATAGACTTTACAGACTTACAGACTACACAGTTAGATGGATGGATGGATGGATGGATGGATGGATGGATGGATGGATGGATGGATGTGCTTTACTGGACCTGATGGCAAAATTCCTTTGTTACAGCAGACATCGTGCCACAATGCATAACTTAAGTTTAGGAAAAGAAAGAGTTTACAATAATGTGAAATAACATACAATAGTATGAATAAGTGAAATTAGATCAGGTGAATAAATGAAAGTATTTCAAATAGCCAATCTATATACAACCATAATTGGAAAAGTCAGGGGTGTAAACAACTAAGGTAGGGCGAGTACAGAATACGAATGTATAATATGCAGTTCACAGGTTAAACAGTGTGCAAATATGCAAATGGGAAGTGCCAATGGCCAATGAAACAATGAAATGTAGCATGTAAGAGGGATTCTTCACAGTGAATAAATGCTGACACATATGCAATGTAACATGGAGGCTGTAGCTGAGAGATAAATCACAGCACTGTCTGTGCATCTGACCGTTAGGGCTGCTGGTTGTAACGCAGTCTGATGCCCAGTTGTAAGAATGACCTTTGCTTTTTGTGACAGCAGAGCTGAATTCGCCTGTTGGAGAAGTTGTTGCGCTGTTTCACCAGCAGGTCTTAAAGAGGGGGAGCTGGGTTTTCCATGATGGATAGAATTTTCTTTAATGTCCTCCTCTTAGGCACTGGCAATGGTATTAAGGTTATTATCAAGTACAGATCCAGTTTTCTTGATGGGTTTATTTAATTTTGTTGCCTCACCATCTAATACTACACCCCCAGCACACTACAGAAAAGAATATTGTATTTGTAACTACAGATTCAAAGATGGTCTCCAAGACCTTACTACAAAGACTGAAGGATCTTTGTTTCCTCAGAGAACAGAATCTACTCATTCCCTGTTTGTAGACAGGGCTGGTGTTGATCTTTCAGTCCAGAATGTTATTGTGATGAACACCTAACTTAGGGCTGGGCAATTAATTGAAAAATAATCCAAACCAACAATCAGAACTTCTAATTGACGTAATCTTGCATATGCGGGTTACTTCATTTCTTTTTAAATTCTGCTAATACTGAAAAAAATCTATGTTAATACTTTCCCCAGTATGTATTCATGTACTGGTCCCCTTAAAAGCATAGTACTGTGTGACTCTGCCCCTTCCAGTCTGTGACATGGAAGCAACATGGAGGCGAATTCAAACAGCGAGCCAACGAAGCAAATTGAGCTACTTGTACCAAAGAAAAATGCAGTGTCCGTTGTTTGGACACTGTGGCTTTAGTGAAGATGACACTAAACAAAAAGAGGTCAAATGTAAACAGTGCAGAAAACCAGTTTCAGCTACCAAGTAGTACCATCAATCGGTTCAACACTAGCAATATTTTAAATACAGCTGTGGCCAAACGTTTTGAGAATGACACAAAGATTAATTTTCAAAGTCTGCTGCCTCAGTTTTTATGATAGTAATTTGCATATACTCCAGAAAGTTATGAAGAGTGATCATTCCGATTGTTTGGGGCATCGGAGAAGAAAAGGTGAGCGCTACCGTCAGTCCTGTGTCATGCCAACAGTAAAGCATCCTGAGACCATTCATATGAGGGGTTTCTTCTCAGCCAACGGAGTGGGCTCACTCACAATTTTCCCTAAGAGTCACACATGAATAAAGAATGGTACCAAAACATCCTCCAAGAGCATCTTCTCCCAACCATCCAAGAACAGTTTGGTGATGAACAATGTCTTTTCCAGCATGATGGAGCACCATGCCATAAAGCAAAAGTGATAGCTAAGTGGCTTGGGGGAAAAAAAAAATCGACCTTTTGAGCCCATGGCCAGGAAACTCCTGAGACCTTAATCCCGTTGAGAACTTATGGTCAGTCCTCAAGAGGCAGGTGGACAAACAAAAACTCACAAATTCTAACAAACGCCAAGCATTGATTATGCAAGAAATTAGTCAGGATTTGGCCCAGAATTTGAATGACAGCATGGAAGGGCAAATTGTAGCGCTCTAGAAAAAGATGGGCTAACACTACAAATGTTGAATATTTGCATAAACTTAATATAATTGTCAATAAAAGAATTTGAGAGTTATGAAATGCTTGAAATTATACTTCAGTATACCATAGAAACATCTGACAAAAAGATATACAAACACTGAAGTGAAGCAGTAAACTTTGTGAAAACAAATGCTTGTGTCATTCACAAAACTTTTGGCCATCACTGTATAGTAGAAACCACATTTAGTAATCATGGTTATAGTGATCAACTTCTTACATGGATCAAAATGCTTGGGACAGAATCATTCCTGCACAAGGACTCTTGAAATAATTCACATATAGTAATCAAGTACTCTGCCTACAGTGTTCGTTTTGTGTCTTTATATACATAATGTAGGGCCAGGTGGACCGAGGCATCGAGAGAGCGGGAGGAGCTGATTATCTTGCCAAGAAAGAACATGCTCTTTATTATAATTTCGAACAGATCTATACTAGGCACTTCCTGGCACCAAACCTCAAACACACAGCAGAAAACACAAGGTGGTCAGATGCTGAACTGTAAGGTGCACACATGGTGGGAGAGTTATACTAGCTGAGAACATGCGAGGATCAGACAGGGTACACACAAGACATGGGTAGACATACATGCCACAATTGGGAATGCAATTATAACCATAACAAGAATGTGAGGGCTATTTACATCACACAGACACACAAGTTCTCATGAGGCATGCTGGGATGAGCAGATCTCACCAGCATTTGAATAACAACATACGGAAAAAAAAAACATTACGGTAATTCTTCTTTTTTTACCTGTCTACTTTGCCTTGCAGTAACTGATTGGTTCTGGCTAGCTACCTGCAGCTAATGCTGCATGCACAGAAAACATGACGGGAAAATAAGTTATTTTCTTTCAGTTATGAATGTAGATTCAAAGTTTATGGTAAAATGTCAAAAACGAGCCAATGAGAGTCACTTGTGCAGTAGGGGAGAGGTAAGGTGAGGTAGGTGAGGTAAGGTGAGACAGTGGGCAAGTTGACCCACCCTTTGTATCTAAGGAAGTGTGTATTTTTGGTCATGTGACCATAAATTCAGGAAGCATTTATCATTTCAAGCTTGCTGTAGTGGAGAGAAGCACATGTGAGAGGTGGTAAGTAGTTTTTTTAAACAAAAAAATGTTTTTTGCTTTTAAAAGTAAATTTACTACGTCAAGAATAATGACTGTTATTCCAAAGCACATTTTTCTAGGTGTTAAAACAAATATTTTGTGTGTTGTTGATCTGATAATGCATTAAACCATGTGAAACACTTTGCTAAAGATAAGCCTGAACTGCTAAGCTAGACCATTTTTTTCCAAAATGGTGGATATGGTAAAGTGAACCCAGGGTTGTGGGGTAAATTGAGTCATTGGTTCAACTTAACCCAAAACAAGTCAACAAAGTGCAGTTATTGCTCTGAAGTAGTACTACTCAACTGGTTTGGTTTTTCGTATGTTGACCAACACCCCATGAAGAGATTGAGAGAGCAGCTGTTGATGTGAAATGTGGAAAATCCATCAGATCAGTCGCAAAAGACAAAAATATTGACAGGTCAACACTGAGCAGATACATAAAAAAGAGGGAGGCAAAGAAAGTAACAACAGTAGGATACAGTGGAACAGCAGAAGCGAAGAGAGTCTACACAGACGAGATAGAGAAGGAGCTTGTGGACCATATGTAACTCTCCAGCACAAAACCGTTCGGAAGTCGCATGGCCGTATTTTTAGATATTTTTTGAGGATTTTTGGTGCTCTTTCATTTGATACCATAATCCTAAT
>JAODJX010000039.1:17664211-17679208 GCA_026776945.1 Isichthys henryi | reverse complement strand
CCTTCCGATCTCGCTTTCCGGACAGGCGCCCCCGCCCCCCCCCCCCCCCGCTCGGGGGGCGCGCCCCCCCCCCCCCCGCTGTGTTACACAGCATGTGTCGCTGAACTCGGGGGTTACCTTCCCTCATAATTGTGACCCTCCAGCACAAATTTGTACACTTGGGTCAAAAATGAGAAATTAGGATTATGGTATCAAATGAAAGAGCACAAAAAAATCCTCAAAAAATATCTAAAAATACGGCCATATGACTTCCGTACGGTTTTGTGCTGGAGGGTCGCATATTAAGAAGCTGGCTGACCAGTTCCACGGCCTTACTCCAAAGAACTGCTGTGAACTGGCAATGGAACTGGCAAACAGAAACAATATTCCTGTCCCCAAGAACTGGAAAGAGAAGGTTTAGCAGGTAAGGTGTGCAGGAAATATGATGTGAGTATGTAAACAGACTAATGTGAAGAATCTTCTATGTCTAGTTTAAACAGAAGCATAAAATACACAGAAAAGAATAAATAACACTCATTTTTAGGTCGAGATTGATTCAAGAATTTTATGGCATAAAATGCCTGAAGCAACATCTTTGGGAAGGGCTACAGCTTTCAATAAAACTACGGTCGGGGGGGTTCTTTGACAATCTGGCAAAGGTGATGGACAGGTAACAGCATTCATGTACAGTATTTGATTACATTAATAACTGCACCACAGTTGACAAATTAATTACAAAAATAAACAGAGGCAAAAGGGAATGTACCACCAAACAAGGAAAGCTGAAGAGGAAACAAAGATGAAAAATCACAGTGTTCAGCAGCTCTGAAGACAGTGATGTTGCAATCTCATTTGATGACACTTCTGACAAGAGCTCTAATGAAGAGAGAAGTGAACCAGACATCTCAGATCTCTTAATTTACATCCAAATGCAAAAGCTACAATTACATTGGCTTGGTTGAGCGCCTTGAGGGCAATGACATCAGCGCAAGATTTCTCAGAAGAATTTGGGGGAAATCTGGCAGTGAGAAACCCACCTTTGCATTCAAGGAAATAGATGAAGCATCTTTTCCACTGAGTGATGTTTTGAAGAAGCTACCTCAGCCTCAAAAGGCTGGAGGAACAGCAAGGAGGGAGCAACAGTTTGTTTTTGCCTGCAACCTTGACGATTGGAACATTGACTGTTATAGTAGCTGTATCGTAACTGTTTTGATTATTTCCAAACTGAATTGAACAATCTGTGGGTTGTTCTTAGAAGTTCTCATCTGTGAAAATGTTTGTAAACTTAGTTATGCACAGGTTACTCATGTTTAAACTTAAAAAAACTCAGTGGGTCAGTTTACCCACAGATGCATAATGACTTTGATCGACTAACATCTAACACGCGGCAAGTTGAGCCAAATGAGCACTTTTTTGGAGAGATCATTTTTCTTCGGGCAGATTTGTCATTGATACATTCCGATCATTTCATTTGACAGGAGAAATCTTGAAATAAAGGCACATTTGTTCATTTTGCTTTTGTCTTATTTTATTTCCCTGTGAGGACTTCATAAGTAAAAACAACTGTACTGTATTTTTAAATTCTGTAAATAGCGACACTGTCCGTTTTACCTTATATTCATGTAATAAATATACAAATGTCAATTAAATGGTAATCTGCCTGAGACAAAGACAAATAAGCGTTTATGATAATCATCCGCTTGTAGTGGTCAGTTTCACCCAGACAGACGTAATTGCTATAAACGGTTTATTTTGTTTGCACGAAATGCAAACTAAGTATTTTCTACTTCGTTAGTGAACTTACCTTTTACATTTACTTTAAAACTAAAACGTAAGACGTTTTCATTTCAAGTGATTTGTGCTTTAAGTTGTTCGAAATATACAATGACTATGAATGCTTATTCTATATGCGTTTCCTTCAATTATTTTAAAAGATTGTTTCATTAGGAAAAAATCTCAGCTTCCATAGTTCAAGGTTCAATATTTAGAGTACAATCCTTGTCAATGAAATGCGAGTGCAGAAACAAATAAAAACATCTTTCATTAATCATAATTTGAGGTAAAATGTTCAATTAATTATGATATTGATTTGAGGTTATATCGCGCAGCCTTAACCTAAGTGTGAGTAATAGTCGACCATCTCAACAACTTTTCCCTGGATGTATACAAGTTCTGCAGCATCTTTCTTCTTCCTGTGCCAAACTGCATCCACGGAGTTTCTCCTTAAGAAGAAAAGTCTGAGTTGCGTTGGAGGCACTTGTGAAATAAAGAATCTGAATCTCACCAGGTTCCTGGTTCCATCCAGATTACAGTAAGTTTTTGATACCAGCTCCATGAAAAATATAGATAGATAGTTGCTTTGGGGACATGAACTCATGTCTCTCACTGGAACACTCAGAATGGGCTCCTGCTGTCCAGCCCTCCACCAGGTCCTGGTTCCTGAGCAGAGGTTTGGGCCTCTGGTTCCTGTCAGATTACAAACATACTCCCAGCTGTGGTCCACCGGTACACTGCTGCAAAACCACATCAAATGCCCCCCACTCACCCTTTCCTGAAAAATATATATATAAAAAAACTAAATTGCTCCAAATAGACAGTTTTTAATCTTCTTTGGATATTTGAAGATTTCTCAAGCTGCTGCTGGCGATGGCAAAAACAAATTCTTCTGCTTTGTTGATTAAACCACCATTCTCCAGTGCAGCTTATCATACAGAGACGAGCCGTTCTTTTTAATTAATAGTGCGACACCACAAGTGTGCAATTAACAGCTGGTAATTACAGGCCTCTTCAGAACTAAGGCACTCTGCTTTCATTTCAATTATATAATGGACAAGTGGCTTTTTGATTTCCAAATTAGTGAGCCCTTGTAATATTTGTTTTGTGGCAGATTTGGAAGGTTAATGTTGGCCTGTGGAGGCCTCCTTTCTGTGACTGATGTAAGACAAGAAAAGGGATATTAAAACTATAATAGTCTATCAGGAAATGCAAATTGTGCCTTCATGTTAATGGCCAGGAGAACAACGAGGCGCTGGTTCTTACTATTTAATGTGAGAAAACAAGCCTGCACTCTGCCGCAAACTGATTAGTATATCTGCATTTGAAGGTTTAATTAATTGGCTTTTAATATAGATTGTTTTAAAGACCAACACATAACATTAAACTGTTTGATATTTAATTTTGTTTCCTTTTGATTATGGCCTGTGTTGTTCAATTCAGTACTGAAGTGTGGGAGCATTAAGCTCTATCCCAAAAGGCCCAGAAGCCCTTCACTTCATGTAAAATCTTAAACTAATAAGAGATCAAATTTTATTAAATGACCGACGCACTGCTTGAGCTTATGAAGCAGAACACTTGTTCATTTTTAATTAGTATTGATTTCCATCTCTGAACATAGCTGTATTATTGTCAGTGGTTTAGAGTGGGTTATTTTCCCTGCTCTTTCAGCAATATATCAATTTAAAAAACAATTTGGGGTCTCTATTAATTTTGCTAACTAAAGGCACAGATGAAATTATGCAATATATTTTTTGGGCGTGCCAAATATGCACATAATGGAAAACCACTGCCAGTGTTTAGAAAGTGGAAACAGTCCTTTTGATAAATTGACGTGTAGTGTTGCTAAAGAAAATAAACCCTTTTAATGTCCTTAATAGTTTGTAAGGAAACAATGAAATATTCTCAGTGTGATAACAATGGAAATGAACTATATATTTTTTCTTTTACTTTTTTAATTTTGGGAATGTTACCCTTCTGCAGTTTCAGACAGACACATTTTATGGTGATTTTTTTATACATAACCAAACACATTTTGTTTGGATTTTACAAGTATCTGTTACTGCATTCCAATTTATAAGCTGAAAGCTTTCTGTACTGTTTTTATTGTACTTACAGCAATGGAAATCTTAATTTGCATGATGGAGTCATATGACTGAGCCGACAGAGAGTGGCTGAGTGAGACAGAGAAAACTTCAAGTGATTTCTACTGTCTATGAAAGAAAGCAGGTGGCCATTCTCTGTATTCATTTCAATAGAGTGCTTGCTGTGGATTATTTATGGATTTCTTAATGTTTCTACCAGTTTTATACCACACATATATATGTGGCAGATTTGGAAGGTTAATCTTCTGAAATTTGTTTAGCTGCAATAGCCACACAGCTGATTCCAGAATGAACCAATCTGCAGCTTTTGGTCATCTGTTAGTACAAAACAACTACCAACACTTATTTATAGTTTATTATGTTAATTATCCTGTTGCCGGGATCCCTGCATTCAAACATTTCTGATTTGTGAAACAGGCGTTCTCTAAGAACACATATGTGTACCTTAACAATCATCTTTATCCTTACCTCATACTCTTAAATTTTCCTGAATCTGTCAGAATGCAAACTCACGCTCTCAATGGATCAATAAAAAGAAAATAAAAAATGTATTGTATGACACATTGTATGACACATTGTATGACGTGAACATGACGTGATGTACAGTTTTCCCTTCCATGTACAATGCTTCTGATTATAGATTTACCAGAAGAAGAAATGAGTTAGTCAATGAGTGTAGTCAAGAATATTTGTAGTTTTTTTTTTTTTTTTAAGTGCTATACACGGATCATCCATATAATTAAAACCACTGACAGTTGAAGTGAATAACGTTATCTTGTTACAGCGGCGTCTGTCAAGGGTGTCATTATATATTAGGCAAGTGAACAGTCAGTTCTTTAAGTTGATATGTTGGGATCAGGAAAAATGGGCAAGTGTAAGGATCTGCGCGGCTTTCATGAGCCAAATTGTAATGACTGGGTCAGAGGATCTCCAAAGAAGTTCTTGTCGGGTGTTTCCAGTATGCAGTGGTCAGTAGCTACCAAAAGTGTTCCAAGGAAGGCCAACCAGTGAACCAGTGATGGGGTCATGGGCAGCCAAGGCTCATGCACCAGGATGCCATATGGGAAGAAGGCATGCCGTCGGAGGCAGTGTGATACTCTGGGCAGTGTTCTGCTGGGAAACCTTGGGTCCTGACATTCATTTGGATGTTACTCTGACATGTAACATGATTGCAGACGAATTACACTCCTTCTGGCAGCACTCCAAAACTTGTTCAAGAATCGTTTGAGGAATATGAAAAATAGTTTATTGTGTTGGCTTTGCCTCCAAATTTCCCAGATCTCAATCTAGTCAAGAATCTGTGGGATGTGCTGGATAAACAAGTTCAATCCATGAAGGCTCCACCTCTCAACTTACAAGGCTTAAAGGATCTGCTGCTAATATATTGGCGGCAGATACTACAGGAGACCTTCACTGGTTTTGTGGAGTCTATGACTCAACAGGACAGAGCTGTTTCAGCAGAACAAGGGGGGACCTACGCAATTATAGGCAGGTGGTTTTAATGTAATGGCTGATCAGTGTGCATTTAAACTTAAACCAGGTCATTACTGATAGATTTTTCTAACAAAATGTCTTCATTAAAGCTGGCATGTGGCTTTGCTTTGAAGAGCGGTTGAATTTAATTGTGAGCATGCACTTAGAGACAGGTGGATTTAGTCTCTTCAGGCCTTAGTACGAACAGTCCAGGGGATCTAGCAAAAGGAGGAGCATTTTGGGACTGATTGTTACTGTCATATTTCTCTCATTCCCTTGCTGTCCTCTGTGATTTTCTCTTCCGTTTTGCCCTCACTGCCTGCCTGCCTTCACTCTAGATTCTATTATAGTCACCTTAATCCCTGTTTGTATTCAGCTGGTAGCATGATGGCTGCGTTTGAGGTCTTGTGGGGATTACAGCCCATGAGGAGTTTACTTCTGTTGCATATTTGAGCACGTTCATGTAATGCAAGGCTGCATGTATATCCAGGAATATAAATGAGTCAAAAAATAGGAAATAGTGTACAACTGTAATCTTTCATTTTCCTTTTTACCGTGTTTATCTCTTGTTTCTTGGCATACTCTACTTTTACCTGTGTTAGTCTTCTGGGTGCTCCTGAAATGCAAGGTCTAATGAAAAAAACCTCTGCTTTCAAAGGGTCTCTTTGCACTGCAGAACGTCTCTTTGTATCTGCCCTGATAACGGAATACTCATAGCACATTTCCTATCAATGTGTGTTGGCTTTTTAAGCATGATTTCTTCTCCATGAAATGTGGCAAGTGCAACAGAAGTGTCTGTTAAATAGATATGTCTAAGATTATACAAGTCTAAAAAGCAAATCTCTTAGTATGAATTCACCGATATGCCCTAATTTTATTCATTTTTAATACCATTAAAATTGTCATACCATTAGAGAAGGGTTTCATTAAAACATATATGACAATCCTTTCCCCCTACACACCATGTGATGCATCAATTAACATTCTTTGAAAGTATTTATTCACCCTCTAAATATGTTAGTAGAGCTCTGCTAGTATTAAAATCTATGAAGTTTTGTCTTTTTTCTGAATGCAAAGGAAAAATTAGGCTCAAACACTTACAAAACAAAAAACCTTTCAAACTCTCCTCTGAAGCTGAACACACTTTATAACAGTCTGTCAGGGACTTGTAAACTGTTGGACAAATTAAATTGAATGAGTTTTTAACAGCATTGGGTAAGCATTGGTGTAACAGCTGGTCTGGCTCGAATAAAACCTTTGGTTGTGTTAAATGTAAGATAGAAATCTTTTCAGTCTAGGTAAACAATTTATTCTTTAAGATTGTTGAATGCTACAGTTTAAACATTTAGGTCAGTTGGAGGATGTTGCTCGATCCTAGTTTTTAAATATCTTGTCGATGCCCGTCCTTGTATTTTATTCAGAAGTAACATGTCAAGAAAGAAGAGTTTTTGTTCTGTGGCCAAATGCAGCTCAGAGACAGAGAGGTCACAGTACGTTATGGACAAAGTCTTAACTCAACCCTTCGGCCTATGGAACACTGACTCTAAGAGATGTGAACAATGTCTGTTTGGATAACTTTTACTGCAGTTTCTTTGCACCTGAAAGTAGCTAATGGATTAATTCGATTTGTGTCATTCATAGCTTTTTAAAGATTTTCTTGCCACCATTGTCTTAGATTTTGTTTTTTTTAATGTGTAACAAGCAGCATCATAATCGTAAGATATTAATGACCTGTAAAGCCAATTTGGTGGTCGCATAACATCTCATCACATCTAGCAGTGCAGGGTCTTACAGGCCGAGGATATTGTCTCTTTCCAAATGGCTATTTATATTGTCATTATTGATAATACTAAACTATATTTATCTACGATTTTCCTCATCTCTCATTCAGGAACCCTGTGCCACAGGAAATTGACTTCAAATGTGAAATGAGCCATTATATACTGCAGTTGTCATGATTTCTGTTTAATATGGATGAGTGGATAAACTTCAAGGACTGTTGTTCTGTTCAGCTACTCACGGTCCATAGCGGTTTTGATCCAGAGCCAGCATGTAAACTGCTAAGGCGAGTGTAGCAGCTTCTGTTTCTGAGGGGCTGGGGTGCGGGGTGGGGGGTGGAACTGGTGGCTGAAATGTTTGTCCAGACTAAGGACAGATCTTCTTTTATGCTGGATGTGTTTGTGGGTGTTAGGTTCACGCCCTGTGCATCTGAGTCATTTGTCATCCCTGGGATTCAATATCTTGTCGCCGCTTTCAGCCAGGCATAGCCTGGAGAGCAGAGCCAGCGCTGACCCCGCTGACAGGCGGGACACCTTCATTATGTGACGGTGGCAGTCATGTTGCTGATGAGACAGAGTAACTGTATGTGTGACAGGCCTCTGCCTCTGCCCTCCCTAGGGCTTACCATTGATGCCTCTTCCTTCCCTCCCACAGCAGTCAGCTACTTCCTGTGCTGATTACTTCACATGCATCATTTATCCTCCCAAATACACCACTGCCAGTGCCAATCCACCATTCCCAAAAATCTTCACAGTACATTTTACACCCTCTATACCCATCACACTATCACCTGCAAGCCTTCATTATCTACTTCTTAGTAACACCCATCAGACTCTCGTCTGGGGACCATCTACCCCACAAAATGGGGGAACAATGGCCTATACCCATGTTCCTTATATGTACCTTTCCAGATGGCTTATCAGTGAGTTGTGGGCTTGACTGACAGCCCAGGTTCTCTGTGTGTTTGGGAGTGTTTCCTGCAGGTACTCCAGTCATACACAAACAGTGTGTATGGCTTTGTGTCCTGTGATGCCATCCCATCTAAGGCCTTTCCTGCGTTGCGCTCTGTGTTTCCTGCCATAGGCTCCGCGTGACCTTCTCCTGGATACACAGTGACTGAAAAATAGGGCAAAATATGTATTTACAAGATTCATGCAAAATGCTGCTTCTTGAAATGTGCAATTATGTAAAGCTGGATGTTTCAATAAATGTTCAGTTGAAGTAATTTAATTATTATAAAAAGATTATCAAAATTAGAAAAATCAATGATATATTTTACTAGGGAATCAGTGCATTTTAAGCTTTTTTATTTTCTATTGTGAGTTTCTAATTGTTCAATTAGAATTGGATTTTGAAATTGGATCTTTAAAATGTTTAAATGATAATAAATGAATAAGTAAAGACAGAGAATCTGTCATCTACAGTGTTCAGCCTCCCGGCTCTGTTTCTGGTAACCCTGAAGTCCCCAAAAGCATGATTAGTGTGGCCCACGGTGAGAACTGACAGATCCCTTTTTAAATATTTTGTCTTCATTTTACAGACTTAGAGATCCAATTACAGAGCAGCAGTTCATTACTGCGGCTCCTCATGTTTTATGCATGCTGTTGGTTGAGCTCGTTATTAGTGGGGCGTTGCAGTGTGTGCGTGTGTGTGTTATTAACAGGGCTTTGCAGTGTGCACGTGTGTATGTGTGTTGTTAGCAGGGCACTGGAATGTGTGCGTGCCCACACTGTGCACTGAGTTTCATTGTGCCATGCATGCAGACAAATATGTGTTTGCATGAGTGTTCATGCACATTGGCATGCATGTGTGTGTCTGCATGCAGTGATAGGGGTGAGGAGGGGTGCGGTGTGGGCTGACGAGCCGCACCTCCACCAGAACAAACTCCATCTGCATCTAGCATTGAGACAGATGAGGCCAATTTCACTCAGTAAATTTGTGTGGCGTGATTGATGGGCAGCGGTGGGCTCCGTGAGCGGCCCGAACGAGCGCCTGTCAGCTCCGGCCGGGACAGACAGCCATCGGGCCGTTATTGATGACCTCACACTGTACTCTGCAAATAAAACCTAATGGGCTAACTGGGACACACAGCTGACTGATGTTACTTATATATTAGATATGTCACATCTGCACAACTGATGGGGGTGAGACAAGAGTTATCATCCTTGGGCCACAATAAATATTTTATCAAGCATAATGGAAATTGTCAAATCAATCTAATTGTGTAATGCATTATGAAGACATCAAGTTTAAACAAAGCACACGGGGCATGGGCTCCCCGCCGGAGCGGGCCGCCCGCCCGGCCGCTAACTCCCCCCTCACTCGGCTGGCACCGCTCGTGCTGTAAATACGCCTGCTCAGTGCTCCCCTGATGCTCGCTGCACGCCATCACAACACACATTTCATCAAAGTATTAATTTTTGAAATGTGGACAACTGTGAAGCGTAATTACATTAAGGGAAGCAGCTAAAGAGGCCTGATGGCGCACAGCCACAGACATGATTTAGGTGTGTGTGTGTGTGTGTGTGTGTGTGTGTGCGTGTTTGTGCGTGTGTGTCTGTGTGTTTTTGCATGTCCCTCTGAATAAAAACCCTTGTTCCATATATATACCAATGTTTCCCAATCCAATTCTTTGGGACCCACAGACAATCCCCGTTTTTGCTCACTCTCAAGGAGCAAAAATGTGGACCATTTGTGGGTCTCCAAGGACTGGATTGGGAAAAACTGGTATATAATACATTGTCCGTTCCTTTATGTCTAAAATGTTCAAAAATATGAAATTACAATTATGAATATACAAATTGTCACATCTGCTAATTCAAAACATTGACTCTCTAGAAAAAAAGGAGAACGAATTACAAGGGGAAGATCATTATTGTAGAATATTCCTACTGGATTCCTGTTAAAGGGGAGCTCCCCCAGGTAGAGGGAAACATTTAGGGGCTGAAATGGAGGAGGGAGCCCTGAGGCACTTATTGCTGTACACATGCAGTTGGAGTTGGGGGGGGGGTGGGTGTTCATTCAGCATTCATGATACAATCAAATATATCGTGTGTGTTTCTCCATTACATTGTAATAATTCTAATAGCTGATGGATTATCTAAAGTGAGGTGAATAAGTTGCAAATTTACTCTGTAAATGAAATAGCTGAGTACTTAGTGAAGTAGGATCTCTAGGATACTGAAACAAAGTTCCTATTGTGAATGTTTTGTCACCTGTATGTTTTACTATCCTCCTGCAGTCAGTGTGGCTGTCTATGTATCTCCTTTTGTATTCCTTTGTGTCTCTGCGTGTTTTTTTTTTTACTTGGGTTTTTTTTCTTGGGAGCCACAATAGCAGAAACTGAAATCTAATCAGGGCACAGTGTTTCTTTACTGGAATGTTATTATTGTGATTATTCAATATTGTTTCTGCAGTATTCTGATGGGGCAGTGGGAAGGTTGTGGGTCATTTGCTGTCTTCACAAATAGAAGGAGGATGGAGGCAAGGAATTGCAAAAGTGGGGAGGAAAAGCAGCCAGAGTAAACAAATAAAGAGCAAAGGGTCTGTGACAGCGAGCCGCTGAGTTTTGATTGGGTGTGGACCAGATGACAGCTGCATGATGGAATTAATGACCTCTGTCACGGCCTGCTCTCCACATCTCTCATCTAAAGAGAAGGGACCCAAAATCAATACCCCCCAAACAGCAGGCCATCCATTGTGCTCTGTTCATTAGTCTTGCTGATTCTGTGAATCCCTCTGCTCTTAATGCACTTAACAAACGGGATTTGCCTGGCACAAAAAGTATGCCTGTGCTCTGTGCTCTGTGTGTTGCATGGATGCGGAATAGTTGTCCCTATAAAACACATGGTAATTCTGTTCCAGGAACAGTATAGATATGATGCATGAATGTCTGCATAACATGCTTCATGTGATGTAACTCTCCAGTTTTTATAACAGGGTGAAAACGTAGCGTATTATATATCAAGTTAGTTGTGTGAAGAGGCACGAGTTTAATGGTATTACATCCAATGTAACACACTAGAGTGAATTTGGTGTCATTCACAAATCAGTCCTTTGCTAGGTCTTCAGGAAAATAAAATTCGACAAATGACATGCATGGAATGCACAGAACCAGTATTTGTACTAGGGCTGTGTATTAATTAGAAAAAGTGTGATTGAGTGAGATTCATCACACCAAACATTGAAAGTTGCAATCATAAATATTTACCTATCACCAAAAACCCCTCAAATTAATGTAGAATTAATACAAAAGAAGTATATTTTAATATTGATACAGTTTATTCATTTCCAACAAAAATACTACTTGCTAGTAAGTACAAGCTGAATTTCAATTTCAATGCTTTGAAAGAGATTAGATGAACAGATGCCAATATGAAAATAGAGGGCATTATATTTTAGGTTTGGCTGTCCATTTGCTTATTAATCACACACCTTGGGGATTATTGGCATATACAATCATGTAAATCTATAACATATGTGCACTAAATAACTGGAAAGATTTTTGTTTTAAAGTGTTAACCTTCAATAAAATAAAACAAATAGTGCAATACAATACTTTTATCATATTTCTGTGTCCATTGCCAATTTTTAAAACAAAATGAACCAAGTAACAAATTTTTCTCTGTGAGACACTAAATCAGTGGCACCCAACCTTATTTACAGTGAGAGCTCCTTCTGCAAATAAAATAACCTTTGGAGGAGGGGGGGGGGTGTACGAGTGGCAACAGTAAAAGTTATTGACTTGGCGGTAACAAAGTCGGAAAGAAAGTGAAATTCCTTGTAGGTACTGGTAGCTGGTATGAATGTTGGTGGGATTCTGTGCAACGTCACAACAGAAGCTCTCATATTGTTTACAACCAGGAAGGGATACTATAAACATCTTTGCTTGTACTATTCTTGTATTTGGGTATCAAAATTCACAATATTTTAACTCAATCAGTTAAATAATGTGCCATAAATTTAAGATTAACACTACAAGTTAACTTTCAACCCTAGTCTAACCATATATGATATTTGTAAAAATCTTACTCTCCTTCCTTACTGAAGATTCAAAACCTGTAATGATGTTTGCATTCTGGTAACAATTAGAAGTAGAGCTGCACAACACTGGAACAATTTCAAATAATGCAATTTTTATAAAGCGAAAAAGAAGTTAAAATTTTAAATGAATTATAACCAAGTAGAAGCTATCTTTCAATAGCATGCATTACATAAGCTGGTGGTGTTGCTGCGAGCCGACAAATCACTTGCTTTTGTAAAAATAGTTTTTAGTGACCAGTTCTTGTTTGCTTTTCTCTTCCTCTTTTCCACTTTTGTTAAATTTGTCACAAACTTGCCACAATGTCTATGACCGGCTCATGTAAATGCAGCAGCGGTAAACTGATTATTTCAACATAAGCTAGATAATCTTGAAAAGGAAAAGTCATTGAAATTTTAAAGCTAGCTCAGAGTAACAATGTATTCGAAAATCTTTTTGATGATCTCATTTGGGCGAATTTTTTCATGGAACTCCCATCCTCATCAGTGAATCATATCAGCAAAATTCTGGAGCTGTATTGCAAGCCAAATCTTACCGCAGCCAAATGGTCCTTAAAATGTGACAATTGCACGTGTGTAACACATGATTTTGATATTAGCATTGCACATCGCCCAGCCCTAATTTGAAGCTGGGGTTGTTATTTTGTTTGCATTTGCATCTGACCGGTCTGAGTTAGAGGTGAACTGGGATGTTGTATCATCAATAAAAAATTCATAGAAATCAGTTGGCGTGGAGCGTACCTTCAACTTGGAGATACTGTAAACATGAGCAGCTAGTGAGGGCCATATGTTTCCCAACATTATGGTTCCAGGTGTAGAATGCTGGTTTTATTGGCAGTCCTTCCATATATGACATTGATTGTGGCTTAACCCAAGCCCTTTACTAAGAAACCCAAGCCCTTCCTTAGTATAATCTCACACTGACGAGGGCTGTGGCAGAGGAGGTACTCTCAAATGTGGCACTATTTCATCTCTGTGTGCTGTGCACGTATGTGTGCCTTGTGCTTTTATGTGTGTGTGTGTGTGTGTGTGTGTGTGGGCGGGGGCAGGATGGGATGGCTTATGGTCATGCATGTGTCTCTGTGTCTTTGAGGTGGGATGGGAAGGGATGGCTCCTGGCCGATCTACATGCACCGGCCTCCCTGCTACCCCTTGTACAAACATACATCTTTATCAAGTGCCTGTTGTCAGACAACATTAGATAATTAATAGGCCATTTGTCAGCCCTGTGAGAAGCATGTTAAAATCCCCAGTGCCACCAGGATAAATCTTGCTGTCTCCTCATGTGCATTTGAAGCATTAGCCAGCCTTTGCTGCTGCAAATTTACTTTTAAAAGGAATTCATTATTATTTACAATTAATGTTAATTAATTAGGTCTCTGCCTCGCGGGACAGTGTATGACTTTCAGTTGTTATATGGTGCTAATTGGTAACTTCATTGTTGCCATTTAATAGAGTGTTTGTTTTTCTTTTCCATTCTGTGCAGTAGTGGTTCACCTGTGTAGCTAGACAGATATGTCACTGTTAAGCAGTGTGTGCATGGAAGAATGTGTGTGTATATAAATGTGTGTAACATCATGCAAGATAAACTATGTGCACTGGGGAAATTCTTGAGAGAAAAGTTGTTTGAACAGGAAGCTGAACCCTGGACTCTCATTACAGGATTGGTTACTCCTATTGGCAACTTCTGGCCAACTTGCCAGCCAGTTTCATTTTGCCGTGGAGCGGGGGCACCAGTGGTCATGCTCACCCAGGGCTCTATATCGGATAGGGTCGGCCTTAAAGAGTGACACTTCACCAACTGAGCAATCCAGTCTCCAAAAGCAGGGGTGTGAATGTGTGTTTCAAACTGTGGATGTGTGCAGTGCAGGGACTTTGAGAGAAGATCTATGTTCAGATTGTTGACAAGATAAATATGGTGTATGTGTCCACACAGTGGCTTGGTGGGTGGCAGGATTGAGAATCTTTGTGCCTGGAGCTTTTTCCCCATGTCTGAATGGGATTCTTGGAATACACATGTGGCCTGGTAAATTACTGTATTGAAATTGCCCATAGTTGGCCCATATTGTATCACCGTTTTATGTCCCTCTACTCTACTACCTGCCCTTTTGCTGTTACCTTTATTGACCATGGGTCCTTGTCAGTCACATCATCCTGCTTGTCTTACCTGCACTGAAATGTAACTCCAGTCTGTCTGTCGTACCAACAATAACCAGCAAGCAAATATTCCCATCAGACAAAAGGACTCACACAAAGGTTGACTAATTACCTAACTAAGCAGAAGAGTCTGATTTAATTATGCATTGTATTGTCACAAAAGCATTTTGAATGGAAAGTAGGGAGGTATGCTCAGTTCAAATATCAAAATTAAAGTAAGCCTACATAGTCATGGAGAATAATTATTGTATTCCCCATACAATGGGGAATACATTTGGTTCTGGGACCAGTCCATCACCACTCCTGCCACTATAAATGCTTTGCTTGATAAGGGGATAACTGAAAAACCATTTCATGGATCTCTTTAAAATTTTGCATTGTGTGGCTGACAAACTAGAACTAAATCTTGAGACAGATCACCCAAAATTGAAGCAGCACTGCTTTGCAATAAAAGAATTTGATGGATCTTATTACTATTAACAAAAAATATATATGAATGCATGGGGCCTGGTCGGGCACAGCCCGAAGAAGGCACGTGGGGCCCCCCTCCAATGGGCTCACCACCCATGGGAGGGGTCATAGGGGTCGGGTCCGAGGTGATCTGGGCGGCGGCGAAAGGCAGGGACCTTGGCGGTCCGATCCTCGGCTGCAAAAGCTAGCTCTAGGGACATGGAATGTTGCCTCTCTGACG